>QEOT01005330.1:12402-63047 GCA_003123785.1 Pterocarya stenoptera | reverse complement strand
GGATTCCTCCCAAGTATAAGGATCCTGGTTATCCAACCATTGCATGCAACATTGGAGATCATGAGTTTGGGCAAGCTTTGCTAGATTTAGGAGATAGCGTGAATCTAATGCTTTATTCCATTTATTTGCAGCATGGTTTGGGTAAAATTAAGCCCACTTCTGTTGTACTTCAATTGGCTGACCGTTCAGTTAAGAAACCAAGAGGGATAGTTGAGGATGTTTTGATCCAAATTAACAAGTTTTATTACCCTGTTGATTTTTTAATTTTGGATACTCAATCGGTTGTTAAGTTTGACTCTAAGATTCCTTTCATATTAGGTAGACCTTTTCTTGTTACGGCTAATGCACTTATAAACTATAGGAGTGAGTTGATGAAACTATCTTTTGGAAACATGACCATGGAGGTTAACATATTCCACATCAGTAAGCAGCCTGGGGAGGATGATGAGTGCCAACAAACATACATGATTGATGCACTCATAGACAAGGGAGTTCATACAACTCATGATTCTGATTTCCTTGAATATTTCCTTGTTAATTCTGAGTTTGATACTATGAATGATTCATCTGATGTTGTTGATGTTTGTGCTATTTTTGATGAACTTCAAGATTATGGCCCACATATTTTGCAACCAAAATTTGAGGAGCTATCTAAGAAAAGTGAAAATCAGATTCCTTCAAGCATGGATAGTCCCAAATTGGAATTGAAGCCACTGCCCTCAGGTCTTAAGCATGCTTTTCTTGATCTAGGTGACACTTCTCCTGTTAGTATTTTTTCAAAATTGAATGCGGGTAAGCTTAAGAAATTTCAGTTGACCGAGTTAGAGGAGTTGAAAAATGATGCTTATGAGAACTCTAGAATCTATAAGGCTAAAACAAAAGTGTTTCATGATAAAAATATTTTGAGAAAAATGTTTAAGCCTAATGATAGAGTGTTCTTATATGATTCTAGACTCCATAAGCACCCAGGAAAATTTCGATCTAGGAGGACCGGCCCTTTTGTAGTGAAGCATGCTTTTGAAAATGGGGCGGTAGAAATAAAGGATCCTAAAGATGGTCGGATCTTTAAAGTAAATGGTTAACGCCTTAAAGTATTAATTGATAGGCAAGTTCCGGAAGTGGAAGACATTCCACTTGTGGATTCGGTCTATCAACCTTGACTACACCACACATGTATGTTTTTTTTTCTTTATTTGTTTTATTTGTTTTGTTTTATTTTTGTTCTCTCTTATTTTCTCTCTTTTCCCTTTTGTTTGCTGTTGTTTTCTTTGTTTTTGTTTGCAGGTTAGTTTCATTTTGTCATTTCAGGTTACCATCTTTGGTGCTTAGCAAGCTACTCACGTCACTTATCATGTGTATTCTACCCTTTTTGGTTACTCCCCATTCAAATTTAATTCTTAAACATTGATGACAATATTTCATTTAAGTTGGGGGTGGTGGTACAAAGTCAATATTTAAAATGCTTGTTAGAACTCCGTGGCATATTTTCATGTGCCAATATTTAAAAAAAAAAAAAAATTGCATCACACGTGCATCCTTTTCACATGTATACTCATTCTCATTCATAAAAATCTTCGTGAATTCACCAAACCCACCATAATCATTTTTGCTGAAGCATTCACAGAACCCCTAATGCACTCATCCAAGCTTTGTGATAAGATGGTGGTTTGACACATGTAACTAGAGAAGTCTTTTGCTTAAGTATTTATGTGAGTTTTTGAGAGAATTGAGAGCCTACAAATGCAGTAAATTGTGATAAGTGTTAATTGATCTGTTGAATTGGACACTTCTTTTGAGAATATCATTACATGGTTTGTGGTAAGATGGTGGATTTACTTGGGATATGACGAAAGTCAACTTAGGATCAACGTTTGAGCCTTTCAAGCTAACATTTTCCATCATAAACCCCTAGTAGCCAAGTTTGAGCCAATAAACACATGTAGCTTTTTCTTTTCAAATGCCCACTTCATCCATACCTCTCCACATTAGAGTATAACCTATACATTGATTTTTCCTACCCTTGTTACTTCCAAGTGTGTACTAGATGTGAAATTTATTTTTCTTCTCAATTAAAAAAAAGGAGAGAGAGAAAGGGGAAGAACATGAGTTACAAGGTGTTCAAGTGAGTGAGCTTCAAAGGCAAAACAACACCAAGGCAGGGTAGAAATAGCAAAATACCAGGGTGATATAATTGTCCACCAAGTTAAAAAAAAAAAGAAAAAAAAAAGAGAGGCATTATTCGATGATTTGAAAAGTTGGAGAGTACATCAAGTGAGAAATGTGATCTATTGAGATCTTTAATAAGATTCCCTTTGTATGTACTTGAAGCTTTTTAATCATTTTCATCCTTTTTTTCATATTGCCCCGAATCCAAGGCACGTTACAACCTTTTGTGTTAACTGTTCTGATCCTAAGTAAGGTTTTGAAAAGAGTGGTGGAAGTCTCATTTGTTAGTTCTCCTATCATAAGATCAATGTTTACTTGTTGCTTGTACATAATTGCCTAATTCTCCATGAGAGTGTGTGTATACCCATTGTCAACTCCATAGAGAGAATCTTCACACGAAACACTTTTATACCCATGAGTTATGGAGTTGAACCTTTAACTTGAGATGTTCTTGATATTGCATGTGTTAGGGCTTCTGGTTAGATGGATATAGCTTGGAATACATACACACACACTCTGTGGATTGCTATAGGTGGATTGCTTGTGATAGGATTATTGAATTCCTAAGATTGCTTTGATATATGACTCTGGAAAGTGTGACTTAGTGGCCTTTGTGTGTGATTTTCTTTGGTCTATTTCATTGTTTTGGCATGAAAATTGCTAGGGACTAGCAACGAGTAAGTTGTGGGTATGATAAGTGTACAAAAGTGCACTCTAAATATCCTATTATTGGACTATAATGCTAAAATATGAATAAAAATTATAGAAATTAATGTGTATTCTTGAATTGAGTTTCTATTTATTTTGAGATACTCCTAAGCAGATTTTTATGTTTAATTTTAGGGATTATAAAAGAGTAAGTCAAAACCCAATCAAATTCAAATGACTTTCAAATGGGTAAGAGTTGGAACAACTTAAGAACTTTCAATGAGTGTAGGACTCTTCAAATAAGGATAATGATGGGATTGAAGAGTAATTCAATTAAAAGAAATAGTCAGAGTCCAACACGCTCTAGGAGACAATCTGGATATACTTTAGTATTTTGAACGTAACGTTCTGCTCACATATTGGATGGATACGATTCCCAATGCGTTGGAAAGCTAACTTAAAGGGCTATGACTTTATCTCTAATAAGAATTTTGAAATTGGAATTCCTGAAGCGCATATGTGGCTGCCAAGATAAGTCCTAACATTTAGGCAATTTTTCTTGGCGGGAATCATGAAGATATTAGGGTTTCTTTCCTACCCTATATAAATATATCATTAGGAGGCTGAAAGGAGAGGAGGGGAGATTGAAAAGAGGAAGAGAGGAAATTAATTGTCATGGCCGCCGTTTGCTTTACTTGTTTCTTGAGATTTTTGTTGTCCATTATATTTATAGGTAACTAAATTCTCAAGTAGGGCTAAGGATGAACTTGCACATTAGATGATATTTTTAATTTATTTTTTATTTATGTATTTAATTTTCAATTACTAAAACTCTTTTGTTTTATCATTCTCAATTCATCATTGATCTTCTCTTCTCCGAATAATCATGGAATTTATTCTATTTATGGATTCAATTATGATTTTTCTATTGAATGAATTAGCTCTTTGATTATATTTGGATCAATTATTTATCTATATTGATTTAATTCTTTGTTGCAATATCACTTCTTGAGTATATTGTCGTCGTTGGATTTTCTCAATAGTGATAATAATTTACGTATTTAAAAGTGGTAAATGATTCTTTATAGGGTTACATTTGGTTTAATCTTGGTTTATAAATCTATATCTTCTGATTGGAAATTTTGGGAATTGTCTCAATTGAGTTATTGAATGAATTAAGAATAATTAAAATATCAGATTTGTGCAAGGGATTCCCGACGCTCTACTATTTGTCAAATTTGAGTACTTTCTCTGTTAGTCGCTTTGCTTCACTTTAATTTATATTTAAAATTAAGTTATGTTTGGAAAAGATGATTTACTTAAAATTTTCATCTTTATCTCATCTCATCTTTACACTTTTTCAAATCTCCATACAAAATATAATAAATAATTCAACTTTTTCAAATCCCAATATAACTTTTTCAAATTCTAATTCAATTTTTGCAAATCTCAAAACTAAAAAATAATATTTTAAACTTTAAAACAAAACACAAAATTCTCATTTTATCTTCCAAACATAATCTTAATTTTTGTTCTCCATTAATCATTTAATATTTTTTTCTTAGTTTCTTTGTATTCTTATAATATTCTTTTAATTTGTCTCTCTGTGGAATCGACACTCCCAAACTGTACTACAACTACTGCATTATTCTTTGGGCGTAATCAGATATCAATATATATATATATACCTACAATAAAAGTCCAAACTCATTATAGCAACACAAAAGCCAAAAACATCAAGTTCTAAGTTAAAAAGAACCATCTCTTGATGCTCTTGGTCTAACACCTTCCAAACAACTCCAAGGACACCAAAAGTCCATAGCTAACTCTCCTAACATGTTCATCATTCAGACCTAAGTAATATCATGCTTGATCAATAACCAAAAATTACAAAACATTACATAGAACAATTGGTTTGCAATAAAGCATCAAAATCAAGTATGGCATGCTTTTGATCTTGAAAGAAAACACTTGATCCTTGATTTTTATGAAATAAAATTTAAATAAATATGACCATATACCTAACATTAAAGTTCTAACTTGTTTCTAGAATCTCCTCAAAATACATCCCTAAATCCGAAAGCTTCAAATTTGAGTTCTAATCAAACCTTCGTATGTAAACCGTGCTTTTAACAAAGATTTAAACCAGCACTCTTAAAAAAACTGAAAGCGTTAAGAACTACATATATGAATTTCATAGCCATTGGACTAGGTTTCTAGAACCAACAAGCATCAAAACCATAAAACATAAACTGTTATGTTTGATCCGATTTTAACTTCAAAGATCATGTGTATAACTCTTTAATAAAAATGATAAAATGCTTTGGATCAAATCATAACATGTACAAAAATGTGTTAGCATTTCATTATATCAAGATCTACCCCTAAATTTCAAAAACAATTCATCAAAACATCAAGATTTCACCCCATCATCCAAATTGTCGCCCGATATGACCTTTGCATTCTCAAACAGAATTTTCACCAATCAAACCTCCATGAAAAACTACCCAAAATATATAAATGGAAACTAGAATAAAATAAAATTGCATGAAGAGTGTGCATGAGTAGGTAATAAAATTTAAAATGCTTGTGCCACCCATGCTATCCTAGGTTTAATAATTGGATTTTGGTTAGTAGGTTATAATGACTGGTCAGGGTAATAATTGAAGATCATATCTTATTTATGAGTGTAAGAAAATGGGATAATGATTGCATGGGAAGATGAAAAAGGTTGGCCGAAATTCTCACCCTAGCCTCTTCAATATTGCCGCCCACACTCCACCAATGACACTGCATCAATTATTGCTTAATGTTTAAGTAGCGGTCAGAGCATTTAATGAGGAGCCATTAAGGACTAGTAGGCAACTGCACTGCATTTAATGAGGAGCTATTAAAGAACTCGTGGGAACTTGCATTGCATTTATGAGCCACTTAGGGAAACCCCAAGCATGGAACTTGATGCCCATCTAAGCCAATAGGATTCCAGCATTTGTTTTGAGTGGATTTTGTCAAAGCATTTATTGGGTGACACAGATTCTCAATGCGTATTTATGATGCAAAGACGTGTGGGAAAAGGGAGGAAAAACTGAGCCACATTCCCAGGCAGTTTCCTTTAGCTTTCTACCACACATTGCCACTTGTCCATCATGACAAGTCGGCTTGCTAGGAAACCTTCTAGATATAGCCAATCATAAGGGATTTAAGTTGGTCTAATGAGCTTTTAGCTAAGGCAAGGAAGAGAGAGAGTGTTAGAGGATAGTTAAACCCACGCATTTATGGCCTTCCTACACCACTAGGAGAAAATCGAAAGTCACTTGTGGGAAAACCCCTTCCTCTCATCTCCTCTTCTCTCTTTACGAACACACACCCAAGGTTTCCAGCTAGTTGCTCTTCAATCCATACAAACACACACACACACACACACACACACACACACTTGGGTAGAACAGAGACTGGTGATTGGAGTAGTGCAACCAAGCCCTAGCCTGAGATTTGTAGCTCAATATGCAAGCTTTACTCTCTCTATTTTTCTGATTTTGTAGTGTGAGAGTAGAAAAGTGTATGGATTGTTAATGGATTATATGTTAGCTCAATGATCCTGTTAACATGTTAGTTGTTAGAAAGGTTTAAGATTCAAGGAAAGAAATGCTACAGTGTCATCCATGGTTTATCAAAGTTTCGATTTTAATATGTTGGGTCTTTACGGATCAAGCTCATGCATGTTTGTTTAGAAGTTCATATTTGATCTTAGAAAGAAACAATAGTGGACTTAATGGTTTAGGGGAAAACCATACAAATACATGTTTTTGTTTTAGGTTCCATGATTTCATATATATAAGAATTTCCTTTAAGAGTTTCAGATTCTGAGTTTGTGAGAGATGGATGAGTACTCTTTGTGCTAAGGATGTGATGGTAATTGAATTCTAACCTTGGACAATTCCATCGTTCTGGTGAGTCCTGAGCAAGCACCGATTTTCATCCAATCACGACTAAATCAGGTGCTTCAACTGCTGGCCTGTTGAGGCGACACTGGAATCGGGTCCTATGGTCAACGCTGACACCTCGTAGCACAACTCAGATGTGAAAAGGGTCCACAATTGGTTGCATAAAACATGCATGGACCTCACCAAGTCCTAGAAGCACAAGTGTGCCCTCCCTAATTCTCGAGTCAAGCAAGTCAGGGGTTTGGAGTCCGAATTGGTTTTAGTTAGGGGCAAGTCGCAGTCACAGGATTTGCAAGTGGATGCCCTGAAGTCTAACCTGGATGCTGTCCGAGAAGAGTTGGTCTCTCATGGCCTGCAAGTCGAAGGCCTAAGGTCTAAGTTGGCTGACTCCCAGGGGACCACCGCACATCTTTCAATCCAGATGTCAAACACAAAATATTTCCGCAAGTGCTTCGCTCACCAAAGGTGTGGAAGTTCATTTCCTTTGGAGTTTTGAAGCTATTGTTGGTTGTGAACAAATGAGCCTTCCCATCATAACTCCAACTTTCCTTCTTCTTGTGAGGCCGTTCCTGTTTGTCTTAATACTAGATCGCCCATGTTAAAGGACCTTGGTCAGACTCTCTTGTTGAAGTAGTGCTCGCCCTTCGTTTTGTTGATCAAGGTTCTCATCTTGGCCTCTTGTATTTTCTCTTCGAGCAAATCCAGTTGCTCTTCCATTTTTCATCGTTAGAGCTTTGATTTTAGTGTCGGACCCTGTAGGTCGGCATTTCTAATTCCAAGGGAACTACTGCTTCACTTCTATAGTTGAGGGCAAAAGGGATTTCCCTGGTCGACGTTCTAGATCATTGTTCGGTAAGCCCATAGGACCTTAGGGAGCTCCTCTGCCCAAGTCTTCTTTTAAGTGAGCTTCTTATTTAGTATCCCAAGTAGTGTCTAATTGGTTGCTTCAAGCCATGACCTTCCATAGGAATCGAGGGATGTTGTCTGTTGGAATCATTGTCAACACTTCCACCTCTACCCACTCAGTGAAATAATCCACGGAGATGACTACAAACCTCACACCTCCCTTACTTAAGGGTAAGGGTCGAACTAAGTCAATCCCCCACTACACGAATGACCAAGGTGACATGACCGACGTTAGCCCCTCCGATGGGTAATGCAATATTGGGGCATACAATTGGCACTTTGGACACTTTCAAACAAATTCTTCTATATCTTTCAAGGTGTGCGGCCAGTGGTAACCTACCCTTACCACCTTTTCGGCTAATGCTCTCCAGCCGAAATGATTCCTGCATACCCCTACATATATCTTGACCAGTACGTATTGCGCTTCTTCCAAAGAAACGCACCTCTGGAGGGATGTCAAGTAACCTCGCCTGTACAAGACCTCATCTACCATCGTGAAGTGTGCTAGCTAATTTTTAATTCCCCACTTCCCACTTCTCGTTAAGGAGTTCATTTGCATCCAGGTATTTTATAACCCCAAGTGCCCATTCTAATAACCCTGGCCTTACTTTTGAGACTTCAATTCCCATGGCTGGCACATCGATCGTTCTAGTGACCATCTGTTTTGGTAGAGGAGAGTCTTCCTACCCCGAGGTAGCCCATGTAACTTTTCGAGCTTATGGTTCTTTCCCCTCGGCATTTGTTGAATATGGAAATACCAAAAAATGGTTGCACTTTTCCCACACCAACTGTAGGCATTTCTTCATTTTCTCGCTTTTGGTGGCAAATTCTCCCAAGACTTGGTTGACAACTACTTGGGAGTCAACTCTTACTTCCACTTCAGTAGCCCCCAATGACTCAAAGATTGCTACCCCAACTAGTAGTGCTTCATATTCTACCTTGCTGGTGGTCTTGAACTCTAGCTTGATCCAGTAGTTGTGTTCTTCCCTGATATCTGCGATAATAGGCACCTTTACTCCCCCGCTAGCTTGGCAGGATGACCCTTCGACGAAAACTTGCCAGGGCTTCACCTCAAGTACATCTCGAATTCTGCAAGGAAATCAGTAAATTCTACAACAAATTCGGCCAGTACCAGCCTTTTATCACGTTTTGGGGGAGATAGTTGATGTCGTACTCACTCAACTCAATTGCCCAGATCATCAAACGACCTTAGACGGCTGGCCACTACTAGATCTTCTTCAGAGGTGCTTCTGTCGGAATCTTGATTAGGTGGGCATGGAAATATGGCCTCAGTGGCTAGGCTATCATTACCAATGCAAAGGCCAGCATATCCATCCCGTGTACCTTGCTTATGCTCCTAGAAGGCCCAACTAGTGTAGTACACTAGTGTTTGGGAGCCCTTCATGTCCCTAACCAAGGTTACAGAGACAACTTTCGAGAAGATAGATAGGTACAAGCTCAAAGCTTCTCCTAGGTTGACTTGACTGAGGAGTGGCAAGCTAGTAAGGTACTCCTTGAGTTTCTCGAATGCTTGGATGCACTTGCAGTCCTAGGTTTGCACTTTCCTTAACACCTTGAAGAATGGTAGGAACTTGTTTGTTGGTTTCTCGAGTGCTTGGATGCACTTGCAGTCCTAGGTTTGCACTTTCTTTAACACCTTTAAGAATGGTAGGAACTTGTTCATTGACTGAGAAATGAACCGGTTAAGAGCTACATTTTGTTTAAATTCTGAGGTAGGGACATATCCATTATGGCTTTCACCTTTTTGGGGTTTGCTTCTATTCCTCTCTCCGACACCATGGAACCTAAAAGCTTTTCCACAATTGACGTCGAAAGCACACTTGGCTGGATTAAGCTTCATCTGATACCGTTGTAACACCTCGAAGGCCTTACATAAGTCTGCCAAATGTTTTCTGGGCACTTTAATCTGGATGAGTAGATAATCCACATAGACTTCTATATTGTGCCCTATCTGGCTCTTGAACATACGATTGACCAACCTCTAATAGGTGGCTCCCGCATTCTTGAGCCCTAATGGCATGGCTCGGTAGCAATACAATCCTTGGTCTATAATGACCGACGTATTATCTTCGTCATCAAGGTCCTTCCAGATCTGGTTATACCCTGAGTAAGTGTCCATGAAGCTAGTAGGCAATGACCTATAGTGGAGTC
Organism: Pterocarya stenoptera; assembly: GCA_003123785.1. Lineage (NCBI taxonomy): Eukaryota > Viridiplantae > Streptophyta > Magnoliopsida > Fagales > Juglandaceae > Pterocarya > Pterocarya stenoptera. The sequence goes on along the minus strand of QEOT01005330.1, from coordinate 53,211 downwards.
CACGATTAGGTCAATGCAGGTTAACAAGAAGCTATCTTTCATACACGCCTTATTTAGGTCGATGAATTCGATGCACATCCTCCACTTCTTCACCAATACTACGTTGGAAAACCATTCTGGGTAGCATGCTTCTCAGACAAAACCCGCAAGCAATCAACTTCATAGGCTATGGCGGTGCATTTCTCTACGTTGAAACTTTGGAACTTCTACCTAACTTCTTTGCCTCGGGATCCACACAGAGGTGGTGCTCAATTATCACGTTGTCTATCCTAGGCATGTCCCCATGGCTCCAGGCGAACACATCCTAGTGTTCGATCAGGAGTTACTTCATCGCTTGCCTTATTTTAGGTTCCAACTTGGTCCCTAGTCTAATTGTGCCCTCGGGGCGACTTAGGTCCAAGGTAACTAGCTCCAACAGCTTCGCCTGCCTGAGAGTTTGCTCATCTCTAAGTTATTCTTCTTCGCCAGTGAACTCTAGAGGGAGTGGTGGTTCCATTCCGCAAGTCAAGCCTTCAACTGTGCAAACCTCCCTCACCCTAATCTTCAGCTCCTGTATATAACACTAGTGTGATTATACTTGTCCACCCTAAACTTCTCCTACGCTGGTCGCCATCAAAGATTTCATCTATAAGTGGTAAGTCAATGTTACCACCTTCAAATTGTCAAGGGTCGGTCACCCCAGTATGGCATTACACAACAACGGGGTTTTCACCATCAAGAAGTCGGCCATCATTGCGGCTGTGTTAGGGGCCGTGCCTGCCAAGACCGACAAGGTGATCGTTCCAATTGGTTGGATAGATCCCTATCTTGGTGAAAGCATCTTAGAAGAGGATATCTGTCGAGCTGTCGTTGTGGATCAGAATCCTCCTGGTCGTGAAGTTGGCGATGAGCATGGTTTCTACCAATGCGTCATTGTGGGGGTACAAGACCCCTTCTTTGTCATCCTCGCCGAAGGAGATGACTGCTACCATGGAGCACCTTCTTTGCTTTGTGAGGGCTCATTCTACAGAGCTGCCGTTGTCGATAAGGATCCTCCTAGTCGTGAAGTTGGTGATGAGCATGGTTACTACAAACTTCTTTGTCATCCTCGTTGAAGGAGATGACTGCTATCATTGAGCACCTTCTTTTCTACTGGATGGGGTAGGGCCACCCTCGGCGAATCCCTTACTATGGTACAGATCTCGCTCAAGGGCTGTTTTTGTGAGTTGGGGTTCTTTGAGGGGGGCTTTGTGTAGGTTCCCTTTCCGTCCTCCACCTTTTGGGACTCTCACTCCTTCTGGGCCCCTAGGGACTTGCTTGACCTTGCTCTGACTCCTTCCTTCGGTCTGTTGGATGCTGGGCTACAAGGCACTCTAACTCCTCCCTTTCCCTCCTAAGAGTGTAATAGTCCTCAATGTTGTGGGTTTCATTCCAATGGTAGGAACAAAAAAGGCAGTTAGCCAGGTCGTACTTGTCAACTTCTCAAGCGTTTGGTTTGCTTTCTTGTTGCACGCTTAGGTTGGACCGTGCATGTCTGGCCCCTTGTCCTCTTAAGGAGGCTACCTCATCCCATTTCCTATCATGCTGCCCCCTTTTGAATTATTCTGGGGCTTTTGCTCGCCCCGATATGTTGGACCTCTTGTCAGCTTACTCCAATTTGATTTTCCTTGGGGCGGTCAAGGCCGGAAAGGTGTCCTCGACATTGATGAAACCATCCACCTTATTCATAAACTCTTGCAACATTGTGGGAGATCTCTTTGCGAACTCTGCCATGAACATGTTTCAAGGCCACACACCTCCTAGGAGTACTACTAGCGTTCTTCTCATCTCGATCGTCTGTCCTCATGCACTCTTTGTTGAACCTGGCCAAGTATGCTTTTAGGCTCTCATCCTCTCACTGCTTAATGGTCAGGAGGTAAGCTATTGGACGCCTTCTTCTTCTTTTACTTGCCATGAACTATGTCAAAAATAGTCGGGCCAACTCGCAAAAACTATCAATCTAGCCGAGGTACAATGCCCCAAAACACCCTATTGCAGTTCCCTTCAAGGTCAGTGGGAAAGCTATGCAAGCTATCACTTCGGGAAACCTGTGCAAGGTCATATGGGCCTTCCCACATCCTCTTGTGGCTCGCTATTCCTCCTTTTTAAGGTTTTGTTTTCTCACCAAAGGTTCTCCACTTCCTCCGTCATCTTCCTCATGCGCTCCTCCATTTCTACAAACATTCCTCCATGTTCGTTGATGAAGCTTCTTGTCTGCAGTTTGTCTGAGAGTGCCTTGTAGTCGACATAAGAAGGTCACGTTAGTTTTACATAGACCCCACAGACGGCGCCACTGTTGATGACGTGTTTCACATACCGGGTACTAGGCTCATTCGCCTGCAAGACAGAGAATGGGGGCTTGGGGTTGAAGGGTCACCTCCGATGCCTAAGTTAGCCTTTTGCTTTTTTGGGTGAATTTTAGTAAGCTAGAGAACATAAATCTGAAATTCTAACTTGGTGCCCAACTTTTATACTGCTCTTCGAGATGGTACTCTATATCTTGCATCAAAGGCCCTTATCTCCCATACGAGATACCACATTGTCATCTTTAATGCGGCGTGGTTGCCTCGGGCCACGCCTTAGCGGTAGGTGGGTGGGTGTGGCTACCTTCTGTGCTCTCTACCAATGACAGGAGGTCTTGTCGTGATCTCTGTCCATGTCTCGTATCCAATCCTTAAATGTGGCGTGGCTCTATCACGATGTGCATCTGTAGGGTGGTGTTAGGGTAGGCGATGTCTTACCTTTCAATTTCGTCCAATTTTCCATGCAAGTCCTCGGCCTTCTTCTTCCTTATGTAATTCATGGGCCAATTGTACTGCTAATCACTAGGCCTCCATGATAAGCTCAGCCTGACCTAAGAGGCATGTAAATATCCCTCCCATTATGGATCATAGAAAAACGAAGATCCTAATATTCATTATTTATTATTAAAATATTTAATAAAGAACAACCAATCTCAAGTGGAAGCTACACGAGATCAAGAAAAGAGAGACAGTGAAGTCCTTTTTTTATATCTTGGTGCTGTAGAGTTAAGTAGCAAAATTAATGGTCTTTGCCTTAAGTTTTATTGTATATGGCTCGCGTAAATTTCTTGCGTTCTCTCATATGTGATTGTTTTGGTTTATATTGGCATGGTTTGATAGTGATCTAAGGAAGAATTTATTAAATCCATCTACATGATTCAGATTAAAGTCCAAGAGTAAAGAATATTTCATCTGGTATATGGCCCAATTTGCACATCCATTGCCTTTCAAGTGTTAGTCTTTGACTGACGCACATTTATTTAGATAATGATATGAAAAAAATAATAATAAAGAAAAAAAAAAAGAACAAGATTGAGCACATGCTCATTTGAAAGAAAAGTTAGGTACTGAAATTCATGAGGAAAAAAAAAATTGGAGTTTTACTTTTGATAGCTAGGAATATTTGTCACACTTTAGCACATCTACTAGAATGGGCCAAGGCCATTGTGGGATTTGGTTTAGGGTAATAAAGATTTAGAGGTTTGGGCTCAGGAGCTTTTATGGGTCAGACTAGAATGGTTAATGTTTTCATTACTTAGTTTTATTATATTTCTCTATATGGGTTAGGTTTGTGTTAGTAAGCCTAGTTGCTTTATTCCCATTTATGTTTATTTTGTTGTGAAGACTTAAAAGGCCCATGACCTCTACTTAGTTCTACGTAGGATTTGTAGGATTTGCATGGGAGTATATATATACTCAAATGTTGAATAGTGTAAGGCATCCTAGAATATTAAAAAACTTATCTATTTTCTCTCAATTTCTCTCCCATTTTCTCTGGAGGAGCTCCCCTCGAAGAGAGCAAGCTATTTTATTTTATCTTTTTTAAGGGATCTATTACAAGTGGTATCAGAGAGACATCGATCGCTTTGCCATCAAAACCTATGGAAGAAAAAATTCTTGCATCATTGCTCAAAATCAAAGAACTGATGGAACAGAATCAACAACGTTGTGAAGTTATCTTGCAAAAATTAAGGGAATATCGGAACAATCTCCATGAAAATCTAAGTCTTATGGAGCATGAAGTTGGTGCAATGCAAAAAGATGAAGAACCAATTACGGTTACAAATATAGAGAAAGGTCCAGACGCAGTGGCTGACAGGAATGGCCTTGTCGAATACTTCATCGAGGAAGAGGAAGGCCAAATACCTAGTAAAACCTCTCTCCCTCTCTCTCGCATGGTAGAGAAATCAACTCTTTCACTCAAATTCCCTAACAACCATTCAAGTCTTTACCACTATTCGGAATCCTCAGTTACATCCAAAACCCCTCTTCTACAGAACCCCCTTCTCCACCATCAGAATCCCAACACTTCCAACACCCTAGATGGGACTTTGACCCTGGTGTTGGTGTCGACTTTCTGTTCTCACCAAGAAAACCCAGCCAAACAATATTTCAACTTGTAAATCTCCCTGATTCTGTAGAAAAAGGGATGGCTCTAACCCTAGCTTGAGCTATGGATTTCACTTCACTCCATTACCCCCAACGTTATTTCCAAGCGCCTCCTTCTATCACTGTTATTTCCACTTCATCACCCTCCTTCCATTCCCACTATTCGCAAAATCGTGTCATTGAATGCATCCCCCAAGTACCAGTTCGTGCCTCTACACTCCAACCCCTCCCTCTCATCCAAACCTCAAGCAAACCTACACAATTATAAAAAACTGGGACCCCAACCCTCCACAATCCCTTTCTTTCTTATGATTCGCTCTAGATAGTTTTTCAGATCAAACTGTGGCTTCCTCAAGGTCGCTTAGCCTATCTCTAAGGAAACCTTCTTCTTTTTCCTCAAGGCCACCTATGAATTCTTCCAGAGTGACACACATCGTGTACTGAGGGTCAAGAAAGAGATGTCTCACTTCTGGAGTTGCAATCGAAGGTTGCAACCGAGGTCTGGGAATGGACCACTGTCCTCGTGCTTGGGCATGCGCAGGTGCACTTCGTCAAGAGGAACATGGCCTTCCTGGTAGGCAGAGAGAAGGGGTTCACTCTCCAATGCATTGTTGTGGCACAGCCTAACTTTGTGAGCCACCATATGGTGAAGTATGCCACTGGGCTGAGCTGTGACTCAATCGTGGGCACCAAAGGGGTAGTCTCCGTGCCCACGATTCCCAGCAAAGGTGCCACGCAATAGGTCGAATTTCAAGTGAGGAAAATATTGTGTTAACAAGGCCCTGCCAACCTCACCCATCAATATTGAAGATGCTACTCGCAGTGAAACTGAAATTGAGAAGGCTTTGCAGGCTAGAATCGTGGAGCCTTCCATTGTTTTTCTTCCATTGGTAAGTCCTCCATTTGCTTTTCTTTTTGTGGTAAAAATTTTGTTGAGGCTAGATTTCCAAGTTGCAACACAAAATTGTTGCGTCAAAAACTGGGATGCAAATATAGGGGAGGTTAATGCAGAAATGTTAGTCAATTTGAGAATTCCTTAGGTATGGTCTTGTGGCATGCCCAGCGGGTTGCATTTATATCTTGTATCTGCTTTTGGTTTCCATGTTAGAAAAATAAAAATACTCGTATTTGGTAGAAATAGAATTGGTTTAAGCCAAGCCTTTTCCTCTTCCAATTTTCTTAAGGAGCAAAATCTAAAAATGGGTGTGCATTTGAGAAATTTATGTTACTTGTTTCTTCACAATGACAATCTTGAAGGGACTGTGCCTGTGGAGCTTAGTGGTTTGATGACAGAATCAATATGGTTGATGCAAAAGGAATTAAAGACTTGAGTGCAACTCGCAAGGTGTTTGATGAAATGTCGGATAAGAGTATGGGTTTTTGCTAGACATTCTATCCCGTTAAGTGTTTTGCTAGTATTAATTTGTTTGCACAGCTGTTTCTCTTGTTGCTTTTTAAGAGAAATGGGTTCAATAGAGGTCGGGCGGTCTATCTTGGAATTTACAGCCCTTGGACCATTGATCCCTTCAATCCTTGAGAGATTGTTTTATATAGAGTTGGGTTAGACACCGCTGCCTTGTCATTTGTTGTTCCTGCATCAGCTTCCCTTTTACTTGAAAACTTTATGTCAAGTGATATTATCAAGCAGAATCTTGATCTATTTTACATAGTTGATGTTGGTGGGTTGGGGTTGTTTTTATTTTTCATTCACATCTATATTACTGAGATTAAGTGCACACTTCAAGCACTATGGGGACTTGGAGTTGTTGGATCTTTGGCATCTTACACAGTTATTTCTCTTTTGGCCACTTGCCTTGGGGATAACTATTTTTTTTTTCCACATATTTCTTATTTAAAAGGGTAGTGCAACTTATGAGTATGTTGTTTCCATGAGAACCCAAACTGACCCACTTGGTCCATTTCTCCTTCTTGCCTCCCACTCACTTGCTTAGGTTTCATCAACTGGGCCTCTCAACAACCTGTCACCAACACTTTACCTACCTACCAATCAAAAGGGAGCGGAAATTGCGCCTCGGTTATTCATGGAAATATCAATTAAGAGTTGTGTGGTTTTGATGTTTGGGTGTAAACGAGTATTTGAGATGGAAGGCTAGGAGAATACTGGTTATGGGGTAATTGGGCAGAACATTTTGTTGTTGAGGAATGTGTGGCCAACGAATTTACAGGTTCCTTGGGTTTTGAAAAGGTAAGGTCTCTTATAAAAATAAATAAATAAATAAAAAAGAAAGAAAAGGCAAGGTATGGGTTTGGCAGGGGTCTTGATTCTCTCAGTGTTCTTTTCAATGTCAGTTGTGGAAAAGCATATGTGGATCCTTGTTGATAAGCACTTTATGAGTTCTAGTTTATCATTTGAGCACTATGATGTGATGAGTGGCAGCGATGTTAAAAGTAAGATTGCATGATGGCAAGGGGCGAGGTGTTCTTCCAAGATTTGGAAGCTCGCATCTTGTGGGCAAGGTGCTTTGAAGGGGTGAGGTTTGTCACACTTCAGCACATCTACCAGAATGGGCCGAGTCTATTGTGGGCTTTGGTTTGGGATGATAAAGATTTAGAGGTTTGGGCTTAGGAGCTTTTTGGGTCGGACGAGGATGGTTAATGTTTTCTTTACTTAGTTTCATTGTATTTCTTTATATGGGCTAGGTTTGTGCTAGTAAGCCCAGTTGCTTTATTCCCATTTATGTTTAGTTTGCTGTAAGGACTTAAAAGGCCCATGGCCTCTACTTAGCTCTATGTAGGATTTGCATGAGAGTATATATATACTCAAATGTTGAATAGTGTAAGACATCCTAGAATGTTCAAGAACTTATCTATTTTTTTCTCAATTTCTCTCTCATTTTTTCTAGAGTAGCTCCCATCGAAGAGAGCAAGCTATTTTATTTTATTTTTCTTTAGGGATCTGTTACATTGTCTAACAAATCAGCCCCAAACCGGGATTTAAATTTTTGTTCGATAATTTTCTGCTCAAGATTTGATTGATATTGGAAGATTCCCTATGTTATATATGGCATTGCATTAAAGTCTATTTTCTTAGCTCCTTTTTACTTCATTTTAATTGGCACCGGAAGTTTAGGAACACTGTTCTGACTAATCCTGGGAATGCACAAATGCTCGACAAGAAGTTTTTTGCAAGTGTACTTCGGATAATTTAAAGAAAAAAATCTCTTAATCTGATGGTTTCTCGAGATTGTTTGCACCCAAAGATATTTGAACCTTAAATCTAGGGAGAACATACCCCTAAGCTCAAGATCTTTATCACTTGAGCCAACGGGTTAGCCTCTTTCTACTTCATTAAAAGAAGAGAAATTATATCAATAATTGTTTTGTAGGGAATTCTTTCCTGCTTTGGCATTCTTGTGGTTCGATTTCAATATCAAATCCGATCTCATATTAACAACTAATGGAAAGAGGACAGGCTAGAAAAAACACATCAATCTCATTTATAGTATCAAATAAAGATAGTTCTGTTTCAAGTGAGACAAACATTGATCCTCTATGGGAGGTGTCCATGCTTTCCAACAATAATAACATGGAAAACAATCGATAACACCTTGTCTAACTAAAGAAGGGAAGAGGTGGATGGAGAAAGGAAAGAAAGGAGGACAGAAAAGAATAAACACATAGAACAATACAACATTTTGCAAGGTTCAATGTGAACAAATCGTTATGGACAACACTTTGAAGTGGACACTGGAATTTACTTCATTTCTTGCATGTCTTCCTCCGTTTTCCAAACAACATCGTCCAGGCAGGTTGAGAGGCTTTTATAAAACTGCACATAGAATAGGGGAAAAAGAAGATCCAGTAATTAAAGTATGTCAACTCCACTGTTCTGATTATTAGGCCTCTGCATCTATTCTATTATCTATCTAAATTTCAAAGACTGTCTTTTACTTCTATTGTGTCACCTCAACACCTTTTTAAGTAATTTTATTACAATTATTCATACAATTTTAAATTTTAAATTCTTAGAAGCATTTTTATTTCTCATTTAAATGACAATTCAATACACAAAAGACCTTTCGGTTCCTGTTCCCAAAAGACCATTCAGCTACTACTTTCCAAACTAACTTATCGTAAACTTAAATAATTTTAAAGGACATGGAATTTTAAATGTTAGAAACACAAATTTTCATTTATATGTATTACATTAAATTAGCAATCGAAAAAACTCATGTTCAAAAAGATTTTAGACAATCAAGTTAACAAAATTAAAAATATGATAGAATTAAAAAATTTAACAATTTTTCAGCTTAGTGCGTGGGTGCACAACTAGTCGTGAAGATGTAGCTGCACCATATGACTTGTTTTGCAACCAGCTTGGTGGTGACCACAATTGACCTGACAGTGATCAATTAATGTCACTTATTGACTGACAGCCCTAGCTAATGAGAGCGCCTACATTAGGCATAGCAAATCTCTCTCTCTCTCTCTCTCTCTCTCTCTCTCTCTCTCTCTCTCTCCTGACCCAGCAACATTGTTTCTCAAATTTAGAGAAAAATATCCTAATGGAAATCATCCCTAGGGCATTGTTTCTCTGAATTTGAAAGTTATCACTTGGTGGGTCCAAGAATACTAAAATCAAAGAATTTCTCAGTAAATTTCAATGTTGTCAGTATTGACATGAAGAAGTATTTCTTGGTGATCTCTATGATCACGGGTACAGTCCCGTGAAATGTGGGAGGGAGTTACCAATCAGGAAATGAAAATCAGGCAAAATAAAAAAATGAAACAGAAAATTTAAAAGCAAAGGAAGTTATCACAAGAGATGCATACCTTATGAAACTCCAAAGTGTCCCCTTTTGCTTTCCGAACTTCAACCATATGAAGAGAAGGTGCCACTTGAAATATCTGATTAGAGGTATAAGAACAGGTAAAAATAGCGTGCCAAGCGTACCAAATTCATTTCATCAGTATCAATTAAACTTGAAATGTACCTCTGTAGCAACATTAAGGTTTCCCTTTCTTCCAGCTTTCACATTTTCAAGCCTCATCTATGGGATTTAATTAGATACCCATTAATTACACCCAAAACAGATAAAAGTACCATAAAGCTTTGTAATTGATTTACATGCTAACTCTTAACTCTCTCACCTTGTAGTTTTTCTTCTGTACGTCAAAACCAAGAGGCTTTGCGGCTTCTTCAATCTTATTGATGATCTCATTGGCAGGGCATTTAGATGTAAATCTCGTTTCTCTCTTAAATCCCTGCATCCAACAACATTATGAAGAAGCCCTCACATAAACATTAAACAATATATTTACCTAAAAACTTTAATCACCCGACTGACCAGATACATGGTCTGCCTACAAAGGAAGGAGATATTCGCTACATAATATGCACACAGCCCTTTCTTTTCTTCTCTTTCTCCCTAGAAGTTGATTAACTCACAGCCTTGTAAGCAGAAACCTCCTTGGGTCTATTTCACGATAAAAAAAAACATAACAAACAAACAACTCCCTAGATGAAAATATGAAAGATTAAAAACCAAAAAAACATATTACCAATTGATGTCTTAACCAAATGAAAATCCCTCCTATCACCAATAATTTTAATGAGAATTAAAATGGATTAGAGAGTTCAGATCTAGGGAACCTTCTTTTGTATAGTGATACTCCTTGAAATCCTGTTAGTTCTTGCTTAATGAAGAATTAATGAATAAGACATGTACGACTAATAGGGTAATGAAAAAAAAGTAAAATACCACCTTACCTCAAATATGCTGTTAAACAATGACTTGTGACAATTCATCCCCCGAAACCAACTATTTGTTACAAATTGTCCCTTGAGTCAATTTAGGGCATTAAATTGGATAGTTTGTAGAAAATGACATTTATTCTCCCCATTGATAATAAAAGCGACATAGTTGTCCTCCTCTAAAACAAAAATTATAAAAAACAAAAAACTCAGTGGCCGACCTAGTGAACCTTTCCATGGCCCTGGCTGCTCTCTGAACTCTCATATATATATATATATATATATATATATATATTATCAGTAACAAAGAAGCTATTAATGATTGTAATATACAAGAGCAACACCTACGCGTGATTGTCTAAAGATACATGGCTCATGCCACAAAGTCTATTACAATCAAGCAATAGAATAAAGTATTTAAGAAAAGACATTCTAAGCTCGTCGATTGTCCGTTTGTGATCATTGAAACTATTTCATTTTTCTCCATCCATATGCACTGCCAAAGACAAATCGGGACCATTTTCCACATAGCTACAATTTGAGGATTAGTTTGGATGCCTCTCCAACTTGCTAGCAAATCGACCACTCTTCTCAGCATCACCCAAAATAACCCCACTCTAGCAAAGATATCACTCCATTAGCTTATGGCCACTTCACATTGCAATAATAAGAGGTCAACGGTCTCCCCATTTTTTTTTGCACATACAACACCAGTCCATCACAATGATTCAATGTTCCCTTAGATTGTCTAAGACTAAAATCTTCCCTAAGGAAGCTGTTCATACAACCTCCTTCATGTGTCCGTGTACAAACCGTTACCCAATTCACCAAGTGAAACTTGTTTTCGTCCATTCCCCCCCACTCCCCGATAAGAAGTCCCACTGTAATTTCTCTAACCAGAGAGCCACCTTGCCGGGTAGTGGAAATATTGATAAGAAAAAAGTAGGCAAGCAGGAAAGCATGCTTTGTATCAAGGTAACTTTATCACCTTTGGACAAGTATATCCCCATCCAACTAGCCAATCTAGGCTCCATTTTCTCCAGCACTTCGTCCTATATACTTTGACTTCAATGAAGCACCCAATGGAAGACCGAGGTATTTTTCTTGGGCATTTCTGCCCTCTTTACTTCAGTTTACATTAATATATAAAACTCTTACATTGCCTTTGACCTGGAAATTTCTTCGCAATTTATTCTTCTACTTTCTATATTAGGCTTCATTTTTAGAAGATTTATTAGTGAGAGGAGTCTGCTATAGGAATATTATATTCTATTTTTGCAGTCCGTATAATAAAGGCTTGAGGGCTTGAGGGAGTTTACCTAACATCTTAGGCTTCCCTTTCTCTCTGCCTTCTATTCTTCCATGTAAATTGTAAACCATTCAACAATTTCTACACTTGTTTATCAAAAACACCATTCAACAATTTCTCATTGGCGAAGTTGATATATGCTCTAGGTTAAGGGGAAGTGTTAGAAGAGGTTGTTAGGATCAGAAGATCGTGAGAGGAGTTTGTTAAGTGTATTTTGGATATTTTGTAGTACTTTTCAAGTCTATATAATAAAGGTTCAAGGGAGGCAACGTAAATTGTTTAGCCTCCATACAAGCTTTTTGTGGTTCCCATGCAAACTGCTTTTTTTTTATAAGTAAAAATATTATATATATTTTTTTGAAATGTAAAAAAAAAAAAATATATATATATATATATGATAAGTAACCAAGTACATTGAATGTCTACAAGAAAACACCTTGTCCATGTTAGAAAGCCCCTAATGACCCAAAAAGCCTATGAAAAACAACCCAAAATACGAAGCCCAACCCCAACCTCTTGCTTCCTGTAGAACTAAAACTCTACACGAAAGCCCAACCCCAACCCCTTGTTTCCCGTCTTCGCAATGCCCTCCCTTTAGACTTGCCTCTAGTTGAGCTACCACCCTTAGCATCGTAGTTGATTGCCCAAGAAAGGTGTTGTAACTCTTAGCTTTTCTTGAAACTTGATTTGGTTTCAAGCGCATGGCTTGCCTCAATCGTAGTGATTAGTTCTTTAAATTAGTCTTCACATCTTCTATGCGAAATTCTCACGAACTGCTGAATCTCGTTAACTTTAGACAAAATCCAATCCGCTATTGGAGGAAGAGAGGCCGGGGGAGCAACATTATCCCCACACACAGTATCCAAACTACACTCCCGACTCTAGACATTCCTCTACACAAGGCACCAACGCCAAACCCATATTCAAATCCCGTACCTTCTCAGCAGCTCCCTTGATTCTCTCCAATGGTATCAGGGTCCTCATTGGAGATTTTGGGATGACAGCAAGTCCCTTCACCTCTGATGACCCTTTATGTGCAACTTCAACGGATCCTCATCTCCTTTAGGCCTCAACAGTACACCATTTTCCTTTAACTCCAACGAGGGCGCCATAGTTTCTTTGGGGATCAAGGGTGTAATACCGACTATCGGTCTATCCTGTGTTACTTGAGCCGAATGGCATCCCATTACTGATGTCTCTACGCCGATACCCTACGTAGAACCCACTTCAAATAATCCAATTTCCTTTTGAATCTGATTTTCCGTTTTCCTTTATCTGAGTTTAAAGGATTCAGGCCTATCTTAGTCTTGTTTCTTACAACCCTGTTGCCTCTAGTTGAAAGCAAATCTATTTTCGTAGACAAGAAAGATATCGTTGCCTTCAACTCGACAAGTTGGGTTTCCATCTCCTTCAAAGAATTGTGCGTCATGACAAGCTGGTTCTGAGGCGTGATTTGTAGACCCCCCTCACTCTGAACCCTCGAAGCATGACCTGTCTTCAAAGTTGCCGCATATGATCGCCTCGCTACCGTGGATATTTATGATTGACCTCCAAGTGATGTTCTCATTCTTCTTCTAGATTTCTTTCCTTGACCCATTAGCAGAAAACATATCTGTAGCTCTGCATAATTCTACAGCAAACTTCTTCCAACCCAGACCTTCATACCCTTCAGGAATGACTACAACACTCCGCCGGCGGCCTCCACCATATTCGGTGACAGTTAGATACCTACCATGCTCGTTGGAGCATCGTTGAACCATGAATGCTCTGTTTCCTTTGTGCAAGTGTTTTGTGAAATCCAAATTTCTCCCCGCCTGTAATACTGTTTCCAAGGTAGCAATCAGCCATTCTATACCACTACGACCCATCACTACATATCTCCAAACCCTTCTGCTCCTCTCCACAATTTTTAATGAAGTCCTCCATGTTTTTGGCAAAAACTCAAAAGCCTTTGATTCCACCCAAAAGTGCACCAGTTGACCCATAATGACATCAAACATTCGACTTCAAATGCAGGGGCTTCCCAAGCTGAAGGGCTTCATTCTATCAAGTATTTATGCAAAAGGCTTCAAGAGGCAAATTTGAGGCAGATAAAAATCTGCCAAATCATGGGACAGGTTAATCTGGACACTAGAGTGCTCGAAGTAGACTTGCCAGAATCTGGTGACTCTTTCTGTGTCAACAAAGAATGCGAAAAACTCCCTTGCAAAAATACAGTTCACCGGAGGGAGGACCAACTCCGAATGGCCTTCAGCGAAGTCCCTGGGGCCCTTCAACCTTGTCTTGGACTGAGGTGTCACTCGCTGGCTAAAGGAAATGGAGGGATATGGCGGTTGGGTTCTATTGTCGTAGCCCTCTAGGATATACGAAAAACACCAGCAGATCGACGCCAGAGTACTTCTCTTAGTCTCGCTTGAAGTCGGTGAGACTTTTTGTGTCAACAACACAGCCACCGGAGTACTTTGAGAAATGGCAGAAATAGACCCTTGCAAAAGTCCAGGTCGTCGGCAGGAGGACCGGCGCCGGATGGCCCTCAACGAAGTTACTGGGGCCCATTGGCCTTGTTTGTGCTAGTGGTGAGGTGGCACTCGCCGGCAAATGTGGGTGGAAGGTGGTGGCGGGTTTGGTAGCCTCTAGGGTTTGTATTTGATGTAGAGAGAGAGAGAGAGAGAGAGAGAGAGCATAAAAAACTCCTCACCATGCGAACTGCTAAACATGGTAACAAAGATTAGCGTTTAACTCTTTTCCCTCTTTCAGATTCTTACCAGTTTTTCCAGCTTATAATTTTTCTTCGTTCCTCATATTAGGCTTAATGCTTGTGATTGGCAGTAGATGGCACCATAATCACTATCATCGTTCTTTTGATTTCACCATCATTTGTGTCATCCATTCTATAATTGCTGGTTGTGTTGGTATCAACGGCAGGACAGAAACCATGGATGCTTTGATGTGAGTTGTACCCCTTATCAGAAAAAATCAATCAGTTGTAGTTTCACCGTGGGGTGGTTGACAATATTAACGGTGGCCAGAAGTCAATCTGTGGTAGTTTCTCTTAGTTGTGTTGCAGTGGTGGTTTGTGTTTTTGGTGATTCGGTTTTGTTCTTCTCAACATTGTGATTAGTAAATCAACCTGTTATTACCATAGTAGTGGTTGCCATCAAAGTCTCTGTATCAATGGAAGATTTATGGTAGAATTTGAAGAAGTCCTTCGTTGCTTACGAGTAAATGATGTGAGCTATCCATTCCAGTCAATGGAAGAGATAGAAGAGATACAGGATTTGGTTTGGGTAGAGTTGAACCCAGATTCAACTCATCCCACAAAGGATCAGAAAGTGCACAAGTCAGAAGCCCAACACAAAAGAGATTCAATAACAACAATGCAAACCAGACCCACCATCCACCCAAGTCAAAGAATAATCCAATATCTAATTGGGACAACCCAAGATTAGTTGGGCCAACTTGCCACCAGCAGTACTTCTCAGCTGGTACGGCATATTTGAGGGTGAATTTTGTATTCTTTTGTACAGTTTTGGTGGTTTGTTATAGATTTATACCGATACAAGGTATTTTTTTAATTCAAGTCTTATTTCAGACTGTTCAGACCAATTTGCATTCTTCTGATGCTGATACACAGCTATGTTGGCCCTTTTTTTTTTATTTTTTATTTTTTTTGATAAGAAGAAATATATTAGATCAGGAAAAGGGCAAAGCCCAAGTACACAAGGTGTAACAGAAGTGCCTAGGTACAAGTTAAGGACTGCAAAAAGCAGCATAAAGGTCATGGAAAGAAGTGCCATTCATTACAATAGAAGAGGCCCAAGTAATAAAGTGTGATAAAAAAAAGTCCCTAAGCCCTGCTAGTGCACGCTCCTTCTCCTCAAAATAGTGACTATTCCTTTTGTTCCAANGTACAGTTTTGGTGGTTTGTTATAGATTTATACCGATACAAGGTATTTTTTTAATTCAAGTCTTATTTCAGACTGTTCAGACCAATTTGCATTCTTCTGATGCTGATACACAGCTATGTTGGCCCTTTTTTTTTTATTTTTTATTTTTTTTGATAAGAAGAAATATATTAGATCAGGAAAAGGGCAAAGCCCAAGTACACAAGGTGTAACAGAAGTGCCTAGGTACAAGTTAAGGACTGCAAAAAGCAGCATAAAGGTCATGGAAAGAAGTGCCATTCAGTACAATAGAAGAGGCCCAAGTAATAAAGTGTGATAAAAAAAAGTCCCTAAGCCCTGCTAGTGCACGCTCCTTCTCCTCAAAATAGTGACTATTCCTTTTGTTCCAAGTGCACCACATTAGACAGAGGCACCATTTTCCAAATGACCGCTATCTGTCCCGTACCCCAGAGTCCTCTCCAACTTGCCAAAAGCTCTTTCACACTTCTAGGCATTACCCATGCCATACCTAGCCTTGTGAAGATGTCATCCCATAGAACCTTAACTACTTCACAATGAAGGAGTAGATGATCCACTGACTTACTATTGTGTTTGCACATAAAGCACCAGTTTGTTAGGTAGAGGACGCGCCTTCTCAATTTATCTATAGTCAGAATACTCCCGTGTGATGCTAGCCAAACAAAAAAAGCCACTTTTGATGGAGTTTTAGTCCTCCAAATGCATTTCCAGGGGAATGCGTTGGAGGGTGTGTCGATAAAACCTTGAAAAGGAACGCATCTTATTCCCTGAGGGTGACCAAAGCAAGCGATCTTCTCCATCAGCATGTAGATTCAGTGTGTGCAACACGCTGTAAAAATCCCCAGCTCCCAATCCTACGCCGCTCTAATGAATCTCATTGACCACTGGACAAAGTTTTCCAAATTGTTAGCAATTGTAGCTTCGTTATCGAATGCAATTCTGAAAAGGGAGGGAAAAGTGGTCTTTAGAGCAACCTTGCCACACCAAGTGTCGTGCCAGAAACTGACTTAGTGCTTCTGCCCACTGCAAACCTACAGTCGTAAGAAAATCTGCCCAGCCATTGCGTATAAATTTCCACAAACTCACACCATAGATCCCTCTTACTTCATTGGAACACCAACCTCCCCGCATGCACCCATATTTAACATCAATAATCTCCCTCCAAAGAGCATCTCTTTCCCTGTGGTACCGCCATAAGCATTTACCTAGTAGAGCCTTGTTGAAAGTTCTCCAATTACAAAGCCCCAAGCCACCATTAGGCAAAGGTGTACATACCATATCCCCCCTTAATCAAATGGAATTTTTTCGTGTCCTCCAAACTGCCCCATAAGAAATCACGGAAGATTTTCTCCAGTCTCTGTGCCACACCTGCAGGCAAGGGGAATAAGGAGAGAAAATATGTGGGTAGATTAGATAGCGTGCTCTTAATGAGGGTGACTCTGCCACCTTTGGATAGATAAAGACGCTTCCAACCCGCTAGTTTGCATTCGGTTTTCTCAATAATCCCATCCCACATTGCCTTGGATTTGTCAGGGGGCCCCAGAGGGAGTCCAAGATACTTCATGGGCAAGGATGACACCTTGCAGCTCAGTAGATTAGCCAATACGCTTCGGTATTCAACTGCACCGACTTGTACAATTTCAGATTTTGCAAGATTGACCTTGAGACTAGAGACGGCTTCAAAACAGAGCAAGAGAGCTCTTAGGGAGCGAATCTAATCAAGATCTGGCTCACAAAAAATCAGCGTGTCGTCAGTAAAGAGAAGATGAGAAATTGAGAGATTACCATGAGTGGAGCCACCTACTGAGAAGCCCGAGATGAAACCCCCCTCCACCATTCCATTCAACATTCTACTTAAGACATCTATTACTAAGATGAAGAGGAGAGGTGATAAAGGGTCCCCTTGCCTCAATCCCCGAGAACTATTAAAGAAGCCTTTAGGAGTGCCATTCACCAAAACAAAAAAAACTGAATGTAGTGATACCATGCTTCATCCATTGCCACCACCTTTCCCCAAAGTAGTACCTGCCAAGTATTTACACCAAGAAATCCCAATTTACATGATCAAAAGTTTTCTCCATATCCAACTTGCATAAGATACCTGGGATGCCGGCTTTAATTTGACTTTCCAAACATTCGTTAGCAATGAGGACCGAGTCAAGCATTTGCCTCCCTTTTACAAAGGCATTTTGGGACTTTGATATGATCATCCCCATCACTGCGCTCATCCGCTTGGCTAGCACTTTGGAGATGATTTTATAGACCCCAGTCACCAAACTAATGGGGCGAAAATCTTGCACCTCTACCAAATTTCAAGGAGTGAAATTCGAGAAATACCTTCATGATATCCTCCTTAACAATGCCCTAGCTAGCCTGAAAGACAGCCATTGTGAAACCATCTGGGCTTGGGGCCTTATCTTTATCCATTCCTTTTGAAGAGGAGGATCTTCAAACGGCTTTTCCAACTACACTGCACTTGATGAATCGATAGAATCAAAAGTCAGCCCATCTACCTTGGGCGGCCAGGGATGTTGGCCAATTAATGTTAATTTGAACTATTCTTAAATATCTTGCACGTTTCAATAACTTTTCAGCACTGCCAATGGTATTTCTGCTCACTTTGGTAATTTGTTGTGGGTTCTTGTAGGGGTATTGCTCTAGTTGGTGCCTTTTTCATTTATTTGTTGCTGTTGGTGAATTGATTTGCACGTTGAACAACCATGATGACAACAAAACCAGATATAATTACATTTTCTCCCCTTTTTGCTCCTATGACTTCAATGAAACTAAATGGGAGGATCTAAGTTTATTGATCGAGATCTTTCGAGGTATTTGTTAGAGGAAAAGGTCTGTGTGATCACTTAACATAAGAGAAGCCTACAGATACTGATCCTCAAAGCTTTGGGACCAGGAAGATAGTCTATATTTTTGTCTGATGTTGTGTAGTATTGAGCCTGGATCATTGTGTATCTATTTTTCAACCACTAAGGATATATGTTATCATCTCCAACATAGATACTACGGTATTGGATAATATTACTCAGATTTATGAGGTGTGCAAACAATATTTTGAGCTTGAGCAAGAGCAACGATCTCAGAGTACAGATGAGTAATACAATCAGGCTGTAGCCAAATACAAGAAGCAGAATGTATCAACCACTTTCCACTGATTTGAAAACTATGGAGAAAGATGCCATGATGTAGATGTTTGGTTTCTTATTCGCATCAAACCTGAGTATGAATCTGTGTCCCCGCAAATTTTGGCTTATTTTCTTGATCTTGAACAGATATTTTATCTTTTTCTTAAAAATGTTACGTAAGCTTGCTTTTCTGGGTTTTATACTAACACAAAAAGAACCAGAAAAGCCTGAATTTTGTTAATGCGCTTCGTTTTTGGTAAGCGAAGCGCTTTGGCTTTGGCACTTTGTGCTTACGTGCACTTCTACCAACAAATTCTATGGTAATATAATATATCAACTTAATAGTAATAAAAGAAAAGGAAGACTTTTAATATGGTACCTGTTCAATATCAAACAAATTCGAAAGGTTTAGCCCTTTTGACATTGAAATTAGCTCAAATGCATTCATAGCTGCTGGCTGTTCTTCCTTCTTCTCTGTCACATGATGCTCCTGTTATAATCCCAAAAAGTCAAAATCTTATGAACTACAATACAGCAATTTCTTTCAAAGTCAATAACATTACTTCAGCAATACTCATCTGGACATACTTCAGAATCTTTAAAGACAGCTTCCACATCATCCAAATTTGTATCCTCTTTTTCCTCAAATACAGGGGGCTTATAGTCTTTCTTAAACCATTCATCTTCCAAAATTTCAGGTATAGTAATACGCTGACATAGATAGATTAAAGTAAAAATCAGAGGCATAGATCATATCTCAATTTTGTTTTTCTTTTTGGGACGCAGATCATATATCCAGCTTGTAGTGAGAGATAGTAACAAAACCGCACAACAGTTTTAGCCAATGTAATTTGGTTCTTTTTTTTTGTAGGAGTGGGAAGAGATCAGATTTTGATGTTCTGAAAGATCAAACAACACTAGTGTGACATAGTCAAAGAAGCAAACTCATGCCTATGCAACTGAAGATGGGGGGTTGGCTGAAGCAATGCATGGTCGCTACCTTGGCAATCTAATAGCTTAAAAAATACAAGGAAAAAACAACTCTTTCACTAATAAAACATTATTTTGTTTCAAGCATTGTTATGATGCCTTTTGGAAATTTAGAAGATATGAGTATATAAAATGAGAAGATGAAGCAGATAGAATTATACATTTTAATTCTATATTTGCAGATTTCTTGGTTTGAGTCCCCTACTGTTGTGCTACTAAAAGGAACACATTATTAAATAAAGTATATTACAAGGCGAAAATGAACACAGTGAAACAGAACAAGGTATAATGCCTTTAATGTATATTCACAAGCTACAACTGGTAAGGCAACAAGACAAAATGCAATCCCCTTTATCCTCTTAGATGGTTGCATGTCCTAATTGAAGATTAGTGTAATAAAGCACAAAATCTACAGCTGTAAAGTCCCAATGTTTATATATTTAGAAGATTTTGTATCTTGCTTTTTTTTTGCTTATAAATCAAATTGTTTAAGATTCTTCCTGCACAAGTAACATGAACCAGAATGTAGAAAACAATTTTGTTCACAAATGTAATCCCACACAATTCATTGCTTCTTAACTCTTAAGAACCTTATAATCTAACAAGACATAAAACCCTAGGGATGCCTTTTTTAGCTTTTGGGCATCATTCGGGAATCCATTTGATTTTTTCCTAGACAATCACTGGCAACCACCACCTTTCCGAGCTTATGGCATATTAGATAACCTCACCAGATGGATCTAATGCCTTGTTAGCCTAGATGAACATATGATTGAAGTTCTTAAGAACAATCACGAGGCGTCTAATAATGGTGAATGTTGAGACCAGAAATGTAAAAGAGAACCTAGGCATCTCAAATTGTTTTTTAATAATTAATAAAATTCTAAATAAAAGGCACAATCCAAGTATACTGGATGTAAAAAACAAATACAGGTATCTCGAAGGAGAAAAAGAAACAAGAAAATCTTGAAAGTTGAGCACATTAGAAATCTATTGAAGCTGTCAAAAGGAAGTGTTAAAATTGTCATGAGTAGAAGATCCCTCGCTGTCTGGTTGAACTTTAACAAATCCAGGTACTGGAGTCTGTTCAACTCTATATTTAAAATATGCTAGCATAATGTTTGATTGGTTTCATTTGTTCAACAGAAATGTCATCACGATTTTGAGTTTTTTTTTTTAATGATTGTAGCAAGTATTATTATAGAATGCCACGGTCAAAAAATTATGATCAATATATATAAACAAATTGTACGTCAATATATGAAATTTCCCTAAGGGCTGCTCAAGTTGTAAGAGCCTTGGTCTTGGTGGTAGCTCCCTTCAGGTCTAAGGTTTGATCCTTGGATGCAAATAATTTCTATGAGCCATCGGACTAGGAGAGTTTCCCCTTGAATTAACCGATGTGTACTTGTAGGAAACTCCTTGCTGGGAGCTTTTGCACCCCCGGTGCCAATCAAAAAAATATGCAATGATATGCTCAAAAAATGTTCAGTTTTTGCTGAAAGCTTTATATTCTTCTTACTCAATTTGGTATGAAAAGGTAAAATTTTCAGCATGAACTGAAATCCTTGCATTAATTGATACTATGAAAAATCAGAATCGACACTTCTAAGATACAAAGTTACCTACAACAATCCGAATCTATGTTTATGAGATACAAGACCACAAAATCATTAAGAGAATGTACTGTAGTAAAATAACTTACAGTCATAGGGTTCGGATCCAAGATTCGGGTTATTAATTTCATGGCATCAAAAGAGAGCCATGGAGGGCAAACAAATTCAGCAGCTGAAATCTGAAAATACAGAAAGTGGATGACATACAGAAGATGGAGAATCACAGGACGATTTTACTGTAGAATTTATAAAATGCTCACTTTTTTATACAGGTTCATAAGATTAGAATCATCAAAAGGCAAGTAACCTGCAAGCAATACAAAGAGTATTACTCCACATGACCACAAGTCTGCAGTTGCCCCATCGTAGCCTCTATCATTAAGAACCTAAACAGCAAGATTGCATATAGTTAAGACCTAAGAACGAAAGCATAGAAATGGGCATGAATTTTTAAAACAGTATAAACATGATATGGAACAGTTCCCACCTCAGGAGCAACATAATTTGGTGTCCCACAGGTTGTGTGAAGCAGGCCATCATCCTGAAAATTGAACCGTATTATGAGAAACACAAGCAAGATTCTGACTAAATTTATGGAATAACTGCCAAAGCTTAAAATGGATGAGAGAGAGATAGCAATAGAAAATTTCCATATAGTTGCTGAAGTGGTATAAACAAAAATTAGATAATTATGCTATTTTATTAGGCAGATTGGTTAGAAGTTAATGGAAGACTGATAACTTGACCCAACAATACCAGATACTTCATTCCTTATACAGAAACTTCAAAATCAGGTGGCCCACAGTTAATAAGCTCATGTTACTTCAATGAGAACTGTCTTTCAATATCGTTTAGCACATTTTTTCCATTGCATACGATACCTAGGCAAGGATAAATAATGAATCTAAAAAGGACTAAAGCTCATCGGAAACATTTCCACTTGTAATGTTCAACCATGGTTTTTTTCTTTTCTTTTTGACTCGATATTAAGTCAATGTAAGGTTCGTAAATACCAAGTCTCTTCAAGTTAAAGAAATTCACATCCCACTCCATAAATGCTGTCACCGTGTCAAATTAAAGGTCTGTTCATACACCTCTCTCTCCGTAGTGCCAACCAGAACTTGTCCTGAATTTACTCAGACCAGTCCAATACATCTTAACACTAGAAGTATGATTCATTTGTGACCAATAAAGGCAAAATTTCCAGTAGAAAAAAAAAAAAAAAAAACAAAACAAAACAAAAAAAAAATATTTATTTTTAATGTTTTTTACAACAACCATCAAGAGTGGCTCCTAACCTAGGCGTCTTCAAATATCCCCATAAATAAAGCTAGGGGCTACAAAGCTTGAGTAAGAAGCACAAAGCTCATCTTTGAGAAAGAGCTTCCTTATATATAATGTTGATAAAGATGCATTAGCACATCTACAGTATGAGGGTTATCTACAGCTTAATATATAATGTTAGTGCTTTTCACCTCTTGTTGCCCCTTGGTAGAATGACTATTCTTAATGATTTGGAAGGACACTGAGATCAATTGATCAATACAAATCTCAAGTCTGTATGGTTGAGTGTCACCTCCTTGTCCTAGAGGCTCTCTCACAAAGGAGGGACATACCATCATGACAAAATTCTGCACTATCCTCTGTTCCTTCATTGTCATTGTCCTTTTGACACAAGATCCTTAGCCACCCGGTACAACCTCTCTCTCTATATTTTTTTTTTATATAAGTAAGAATTCTATTAATAAACTCAATTAGGCATAGCCCAAATACACAGGAAGTATACATAGAGAGACACCTAATTACAAGCTAACCCTGAAAAACATTACAAAAGTCATTAAGACTATTCCCATCCAACACAATAACCGAAGCCCAAAGCAACAAAGTACAAAAAAAGAAAGCTCTAGTGCCTTCCACCAATTGTTCTCTATTCTCAAAACAGCACCCATTCCTCTCATTCTAAATACACCACATAAGACAGAGGAACCATCTTCCAAACGGTTGCTATTTGACGATTTCCTAGAAGCCCTCTCCAACATGCAAAGAGGTTCACCACCCTCTTGGGCATCACCCAAACAATCCCCGTCTTAGCAAATACCTCGTCCCACAAAACCTTTGACACATCACAATGAAGAAGAAGATGATCCGCCGATTTGCCCCATCTTTTGCACATAAAGCAAAATCCATTACAACAATACCATGCTTTCTTAACTTATCAACGGTAAGAATTTTTCCGTGAGAAGCCAACCACCCAAAGAAAGCCACCTCCTTAAGACGCACCTTGCATCTCCAAATATTTTTCCAAGGAAAAAAATCAGTGGAAGAATGTGACGCCAAGGCCTTGTATTAAGATCTAACCAAGAATTTCTTATTACCAAACTGATTCCAAAGCAATCTATCCTCCCCTCCAGAATTTATGAATAAAACATAAAGCAAGCTGTAAAATCAGTAATGTCCCCCACTTCCCAATCTTGGACATCTCTAATAAAGCTTACTGACCACTGAATAAATCCAGCAGAATTATCCATGTAATCAGCCATGGAGGCAGCTTTATTCAAAGCAATTCTGAAGAGAGGGGAAAACATTCTTCAAGGCCTCATCCCCACACCACAAGTCATGCCAAACTGATCCAGTTTCCCCTACCCTCCTCAAATTTGAAATTTCTGAAGAACTCCTCCCATCCATTTGGAATGAATTTCCACACTCCCACAACCATATGCCCCTCTTACTTCATTGGAGCACCAACCTTCCCAAGTACTCCCCTATTTGGCATCAATAACAAGCCTTCAAAGAGCATCCCCTTCTTGATGATACCTCCACAGCCACTTCCCTAAAAGTGCCTTACTGAAAGTTTTCAGCCTTTTAATCCCCAAACCACCCAAAGAAAGAGAAGTGCAGATCTTATCCCACTTAAGCAAATGGAATTTCTTCTCATTCTCCATACCGGCCCACAAGAAAGCACGAAATATCCTTTCCATTCTATTGGTCACACCTGTAGGCAAAGGAAAAATAGATTAAAAAAAAAATTAGGTTGGGATATTAGATAAGGTGCTCTTGATTAAAGTGATTCTACCACCTTTGGACAAATATATCATTTTCCAACCAGCCAATCAACACTTAATCTTCTCTATAATCACGTCCCAAATAGCCTTGGATTTGTGAGGTCCCAACCAGCCAAGATACTTCAAAGGCAAGCTGGAGACTTTGTAGCCCAAAATATCAGCCAATTCCCCTAAATTATTAACCAAACCAACAGGGATCATTTCAGACTTTGATAAATTCACCTTTAAACCGGATACAACTTCAAAACGTAACAGGAGAGCCCGTTAAGAACGGATCTGGTCAGAATTTGGCTCACAAAGAATCAAAGTGTCATCCGCAAAGAGTAGAGGAGAAACATTAGCGCAGCCATATGACGGGCTGCCTACCGAGAAGCCCGATATGAATCCCCTATCCTCCGCCGCCGCCTTCAGCATTCTGCTCAACACATCCATAACTAAAACAAAAAGAAAATGAGACAATGGATCCCCATGTCTCAATCCCCGGGAGCTGTTAATAAGACCAGCTGGTGTATCATTGACCAAAATTGAAAATCTAACTGTAGATATGCAATATTTCATCCAATTACGCAACCGTTCCCCAAAACCATACCTACCAAGGGTATAAACCAAGAAATTCCAGTTGACATAGTCAAAAGCCTTCACCATATCCAATTTACAAAAGATGCGAGGAATACTACCTCTGATTCTACTCTCCAAGCACTCATTAGCAAAAAGAACGGAGTCAAGAATTTGTCTTCCCTTGACAAAAGGATTTTGAAATTTTGTGATGATCTTCCCCATAACCACACTCAAACGGTTAGCAAGCACCTTCAAGATGATTTTATAAACACTACTAATAAGGCTGATGGGATGAAAATCCTTCACCTCCATGGACCCAGCTATTTTGGGAATAAATGGAATGAATGTAGCATTGAGATTTTTTCAAATTTCATAAATGCGTGAAATTCAAGAAAAACCTTTCATGATGCCATCCTTAACAATGTCCCAACATACCTGAAAAAATGCCATGGAGAAACCATCTGGTCCTGGGGCTTTATCTTTGTCCATTCTTTTTATCACATTGAGCACCTCCTCCTCTTCAAACATTCTCTCCAGCCAAAGTGCACTAGGCTGGTCAATCGAATCAAACTCCAACCCATTAACCTTAGGACGCCAGGAATAAGGCTCCATTAGGAGCTTTCCATAAAAATGAACAATGTGGTCTTGAATTTCAAATTGTTCCATGATGACATTACCTTCCGAGTGGATCACCTCTATGGCATTATACCTTCGATGAGAGTTGGCGACTCTATGAAAAACTTTGGTGCACTTGTCCCCTTCCTTCAACCAAAGGGCCCGAGACTTTTGTCACCAAGAAATCTCCTCCACGAGAGTAATTTTTTCCAGTTCAGTAGCAATGCCAAGTTTCCTTTCATTCTCATCAACTGATAAAACCCCGACAGCTTATTTTTCATCAAAGCAAGTTAGCTCCTCTAAAAGAGCCTTTTTTTTATCCCTTAAATTCCCAAATACTTCCTCATTCCATTTCCTCAAATCTTTTTTCAAAGCTTTGAGTTTACCTGCTAATACAAAACTGGTTGGACCCAATAACAGATAAGAGGACCACCACTCTCTTACCTTTTCTACAAATCCATCAGTTTTTAACCACATGTTCTCGAACTTAAAATATCTCCGCCCCTCATGGATACCCCTGCAGTACAAGAGGATGGGAAAATGATTGAAACTTAATCTAGGGAGACCTTTTTGCCATAAATCAGGGAAATGCGCCTCCCAAGAAGGGGAAACAAGAAATCTGTCCAACCTGGACCATGCCCTCCCGTTTGACCAAGTGAAATCACCCCCTGCCAAAGGTAAATCAATCAAATCTAGTTCAAAGATTAAATCAGAAAAATCAACCATGGCTAGACCAATATGAGAATCCTTGACCTTTCAGTTGGATACTGGGCAATGTTAAAATCACCACCAATACACCACGCACCCTCCCACCAACTGCACAAGCCAGCAATCTCATCCCAAAGAAATTTTCTTTCACTATCGATGTTAGGCCCATATACACCAGCAAAGCTCCACCCAAAGCCATCAACATTCAAAAAAGAACAAGCCACCAGATATTCCCCAACAAATTCATCCACCAGATTTACAACTCTCTTATCCCACATCAAAATAATACCCCCCGAAGCCCCCTAAGAAGCTAAAGAAGCCCATCCCACATAAGAACAACCCCACAAGATTCTTATAACATTTCTGTCAACGGATTTCAGTTTAGTTTTTTGCAAACAAATGACATCTACTTTCCATTCCCGAATCAGATTTTTTGTTTTTCTATAATTAATAAGAGTTTTATTACCAAGAGTAGGCATAGCCCAAGTACACAGGAGGTATACAAGAAGAAATACCTACATACTTCTTTTTATAAGTACGGAAATAGCTACATACAAAAGCTAAAAAGACACAAACAAACTAAAATAACTCCAGCATATCTTCACCATCCATTACAATAGCCTTAGCCCATAAACATAAAGTTTTGAAAAAAAATTCCCTAATTTCTTTTTTTTTTTTTTGATAAATAAATAAATTATATTGATCAAAGAATGGCAAAGCCAGTACACAGCTCTGATGCCCTAACTAGGTAGGCACATTAGAGGCAAGAAATCATGAAGGGCCATGCCATTAACATCCACAGCAATGGCCCAAGTACATAGAAATCTAAAAAATAAAACTTTAAGCTCCTCCAACAATCTTTCCTGGTCTTCGAAAGTCCGCTCATTGCGCTCTTGCCACAAGCACCACATAATGCATAAAGGGATCATCTTCCCTAATTTCTTCCAAAGACCGTTCTTTGTCTTCAAAACATCTCATTTCTTTCTAGCCATAAACACCACGTCAAGTACAAAGGAATGATTTTCCAGATGATAGCAATACATTTACTCCTCCCAACTCCTCTCCAACAAGCTAATAAATCCACCACCTGCTTAGGCATCACCCAAGCTATATCCTTCCAAAAATCTCACACCACAAACTTCTAGCCACCTCACAATGTATAAACAAGTGATTTACTGATTCACCATATCTATTGCACATAGAACACCAATCTACTACACAAAATCCACACTTCCGTAGATTATACATGGTCAGGATTTTATCATGAGACACCAGCCAACGGAAGAAAGCCACCATACTCGGCACCTTAACTTTTCAAATGCTTTTCCAAGGGTAATCACATACACCTTTACAGATTAATATAATAGGAATGAACAGAAAATCTGGAATTTCCTTCATGAATCCACATCAATCTGTCCTCTCTTCCTTGGACAATCTTCAACTCCTATATTCTGCTAAAAAAATCTGAGATAACATTAACTTACCAGTCATTCACATTTCTCACAAAATCAACATTCCATTGATGCTATTATTCAAAAAAGAGTTAAGAGTCAGCCTTGCATCTTGCTGCCTTGCAATCTGAAAAAAAGTGAAGGGAAGACATTCTTGAGAGCTGACTCACCACACCAATTGTCATGCCAAAAAATTCTTGATCCATCCCCCACCTTAAATTTGATATGTTTAACAAACTCCCCCCCAACCCATTCGAATTGACTTCCACAATCCCATCCCATGAGCTCCTCTTACTTCATTTGAACACCAACTCCCCCACATACCACCATATTTAACATCTATTACATTTTTCCATAATGCATCCCTCTCTAAATAATGTCTCCATAACTATTTCCCAAAAAGAGCTTTATTAAAAAGCCTCAAATTTCGCACTCCCAAACCTCCACTTGAAATCGGTTGACATACCTTATCCCAACTCATCAAATGATACTTCCTTTCCTCCCCCTTTAAACCCCCCCTCCCCCCCCTCCCGAAGAAATTCCTATAAATCTTTTCAATTTTGATAGAAACCCCAGCCGGCAAAGGAAGAGAGAGGAAATATGTTGAAAGATTAGACAGTGTGCTCTTTATCAAAGTGATTCTACCCCCTTCAGACAAATATAACTTTTTCCAGCCAGCTAACCTCGTCTCAATCTTCTCAATCACCCCATCCCAAATCAAAACAGATTTGTGCGGGGCCCCCAGGGGAAGACCAAGATACCTCAGAGGCAGCGACGATATCTTACATCCGAAGATATTAGCCAAATCTGAAATATTTGAAACTGAGCCCACCAGAAGAATTTCAGACTTGGTTAAATTAATTCTAAGGCCCAAAACAGATTCAAAACATAATAGAAAAGCTCTTAAAGGCCGAAGTTGTTCTTGATTGGCTTCACTAAAAATAAATGTGTCATCGGCAAAAAGGAGATGAGAGACATTTACACTACTCCGAGAATCACAGCCCACCCCAAAACCTGACAAGAAGCTACCTACCACCGCCGCTTCAATCATTCTACTCAAAGCATCCATGACAAGAACAAAAAGGAAAAGAGATATCAGATCTCCTTGTCTCAAACCACGTGAACTACTAAAGAAACCAACCGGGTTGCCATTCACCAATAATATGGAAAATCTCGGCATAGAAATGCAATGCTTAATCCACATACAACACTTCTCACCAAAACCCTATCTCCCCCAGTAAATAAAATAGAAACTCCCAACAAACATGGTCGTACGCCTTTTCTATATCCAATTTAATCAAAACTTCAGATTCACCCATTTTAATTCTATAATCCAAACATTCATTAGCTATTAAAACAGAATCTAGTATTTGTCTTCCTCTCACAAAAGCATTTTGTGACTTCAATATAATCTTTTCCATCACCACACTCATACGATTGGCTGCACCTTAGACATTATCTTGCAAACCCCATTAACCAAGCTAATTGGCCTGAAATCCTGCATATCTGCTGCCCCCACCTTTTTAGGAATCAAAGCTATAAAAGTAGCATTAAAACTTTTCTCAAATTTCATAAAAGAATGAAATTCCGGAAAAACCTCAATAATGTCTTCCTTCACTATATCCCAACAAACTTGGAAAAAAGCCATAGAAAACCCATCCAGATCCCATAGCCTTATCTTTTTCCATTCCTTTAACAATATCAAGCACTTCTTCTTCTTCAAAAACTCTCCATCCATTCTGCACTTGCTTGCTCAACAGCATCAAAAGACAATCTGTCTAGCTTTGGTCTCCACAAATATTCTTCCTTGAACAACTTCTCATAAAAATTGACAGCATGTTCCTTGATGGCCTCTTGATCCAAAAGCATGTTTTCCCCATCTTGAATAATTTCAATTGCATTGTTCCTTCTATGAGAGTTCGCCATTTGATGAAAAATTTTGTAAACTTACCACCTTCCTTCAACCAACGAACCCTAGATTTCTGCCTCCAAGAAATTTCCTCCATTAAAGTGATCTTTTCCAGTTCAGCTACCACCCTTTTTTTCCTCCCCAAATCCTCACCTGAAATGACCCCCAACAACTCCCTTTCCTCCAAACATTGCAGTTGTTGTAACAAAAGCTTCCTTTTCTTTTCAATGTTCCCAAACTCCTCAACTTTCCATTTTTTCAGATCTTTTTTTAGAGCTTTGAGTTTACCAGCCAAAACAAACTCAGAGTGCCACAGAACAAATATGAAGACCACCGCTGCCTCACCCTTTCCACAAAACTCTCATCCTCCAGCCACACATTTTCAAATTTAAAGTATCTACGGCCTCCACTAAAGACCCTCACAATCCAACATAATAGGATAGTGGTCAGAGCATAATCTTGGTTACCTTTTCTGATTCAAATCAGGAAAACAACTCTCCCATGAAGCCATAACCAGAAATCTATCCAGCCTCGACCATGTCCTTCTGTTGGACCACATAAAATCCCCTCCTGCCATCTGTAAAGCAACCAATTCTAACTCAAAAATCAGATCAGAGAAATCATTCATCGCATTACTGAAATGTGAATCCCCCACTCTTTCACTAGGAAACCTCGTAACATTGAAATCCCCTCCAAAACACCAAGGAAGATCCCAACAACAGAAAATGCCCGCCATTTCATCCCATAAAGCTCTCCTATTAATCTCCAAATTAGGGCCATAAACGCTATCAAAAGCCCATTCCACTCCATCATCCACATTCTTAAAATGATACGCCACCAAGTATTCTCCCACAAAATGATCTATCAACTCCACAACCCTTCTATCCCACATAACAATGATTCCACCCGACACCCCATCCGCTACTAATTCCACCCACCCCACACAATGACAACTCCACAAACTACTAACAATTCCACCCATTTCCGAATCAAATTTCTTACCCGAAGGCACTTACATAGGTCATTCAATCCCCGAACATTCCAAGAGAGAATCTTTGGCTTCATAAGGCACTGCTATTTGCCCTGTCTTTGTGCCTACCTTTACTAGCACTACCTTCCCTTGCATCATAATTGATAGAACAAACCGATCCCCTTCAATGGTGATAAGAAGAGCTTTAAATTGCTCTTCGAAGCCCTCACATGAAATCGTTATGCAATCGCGGATTTCGTCCACCTTCTGTAACACCCTATCAAAATGAGCTCCTGCCCAAGAACACGCAGGGGGCATAAAGTAAATGGGACTAGGCTCATCCCCCACATTTCCCAGTCCATTATGCGAAGCCTCCACCCCAGACCCCCTGCATACCAACTGTAAATCAAGTTCTTCAACAGACCCCTCATCCGAAATGCCCAAAACCTCATCCTTAGTGGTGCACAAAACCCTAGATAAGTCCTCCTCGACATTCAACTGAGGAGACGCCCTCACAAAATCTTCATATACGGCTTCACCAAATACTAAAAATGGCAACTAGGAAGCATCGGTTTTGGTTGGGGACGCTAGAACACCTTGAGGATCGAGAAAAACCTCATTTCGCAAGGTATCCACGGCCCCTCCACCACTTATTTCCATGTTCGACACGAAGATCGATGCTAACTCAGGAATAGGACAATCGCCGACGACCGGCAACCTGTTCTGTGACTTCGAAGATATGCGCTAAATGACCACTGGCGATTTCTAAGAGGTATTTGCACTCTTGCCCGAGGAAAAGGACCTGATAGGATATTTGACCCACCACGTTTTGGAAACCGGCCTTTTTGGTTGAGGCTAGC
The DNA here is from genome assembly GCA_003123785.1 of Pterocarya stenoptera. Lineage (NCBI taxonomy): Eukaryota > Viridiplantae > Streptophyta > Magnoliopsida > Fagales > Juglandaceae > Pterocarya > Pterocarya stenoptera. The sequence continues at coordinate 21,954 of QEOT01005330.1, read as the reverse complement.
CCAACCCATCGCCACATCCATTTGTCAACTTAAGTCCATTATCAATAGATGAGGGTGGGTTTAAATGAAATGGGCTATTCTTCCCCCTGCTCAAGCCCATGACCAAAATTCAAGCCCGTGTCTATTTTAGTCATTAACCTATAATCTTCTCCATAACTCCTGATAACTCTACTCTAGCAGCCCACAACACCCCTTCACTTCTCCAACCATCAAAATAACCACAAAATGCGAACCTCCTACCCCGCATTCCTCCTTATGATGCCACTTGTCAACATGCGATGAAGACTGCCGACCATTTTGAACCTCACCGCCAATAACCTTCCCTTTCCTCTGACTAAGATCCTCCCCATTGTGTGATCTATTTCCTACCGGAATACATGCTGGTTTCTTCAAGACCGAAACATATGAAGCACACCTTGAGAGGTGAGCCTTCCCCAAAGGCAAAGAACCATCAGACCCTTCCTTATACCTAACCTGAGCTTGAAAGGCATGAGTAGTTTGAGCTCTATTTTCATCAACCGGAACAGAGACTTTAGAGCCAGCCACTATGCGAACATTGAACACAAAATCTTCCCAACCTCTACCCTTCAAACCTTCAAGAATAATCAGAGAACCGCTTTTATTCCCATTCCCATAATCGTCCACTAAGAAAAAGCGCCCCCTTGAATTTGCAAGACGTTGAATAGTAAGGACACCATGACCATCCGTAGCTTTCTGACAAAACCAAAATGCCAAGGGTGAGCCAAGCAATCCTCCATCTCCTTAACCACCCATGACACTGCCGAGACACTAAGGGAAACAAGCTAGACCACCCTTTTGCTTCTCTCAGTAATGCGAATAAAATTACCCCCCTCATTCGAAAAAACAAGTCTTTGATTCTACTTTCAAACAAACTAAAACTCGACATCAAACCCTTCCTTCACTAGTCTATCAGGTTCACTCAACCCTCTCCTTCACTAGTCTATATTTATACGCAATATCTTTAAGTCTAACTACTGATTCTTGCTCTTAGTTCCTCTCTAGTTGGTGCATGTAGCGCGCTTGTCATACATTAGTTTATGCAATAGCAGTGCTTATAAATTGACCACATTGGGTCACTATAAGGCCTTGTCAGGTATAGTACAAGAGGTGGTCCATGACAGGTTAAATATACATAGGGGGTCGTTACTATTAAGTGTCTACATCCTATGCTGCTTGCTTTGAACTTGAATCTTCTACTCATAGATTCACATTTCTAGATCCCTTCGTGCTTATTTTCCAAATCTTCCAAGTCTCTTCACCATCGTTGGTTCCTGCCTCCATTACTGGAGGAGGAGGAGCCCACTGTAATAATGATTCATCTGTCATTCTTCTCATTGAACAAACTTGCTGGCCCAACTGGAGGTGGGATCTATCTTGGAAAGGTCAATAGAAATATCTTTTAGAAGCTTTTTGATTTCTTTCTTCTATCATGCCCGAAGGCATTTACATGGACAAAGAACAGGTCATTCCACATGGGTCCAACCCAATCTATTGCTCTATATATTACAGAAAACATGCCCTAGATGCATTCTGCAATGAACCCACTACATGTTTGTGATAAAACACCCATTTTGCAATCCTCTACAGCCAAAGAACATGACTGCAATAGAAATCCCACCATAGAGCTAGGTAAGACAATTACATCCTAAACCTTACTTTTTCAGATGGATCTCAATCAACGTTAGAAACGGGAAATGTCCAAATTTATGGACTGCATGACCTCATCAAATTAAAATCTCCCATCCTACAATTATTGTTTTGAGTTTCTTTCCCATCATCCATGCCTCATAGGTCAAGCTTATAGATTTTTCATTTGTGGGGAATAAAACTATCATGCACCTTGCATTTCAGGTTCTACGTATGGAATTCTATATGATGGCAATGAAACAAATGAGTGGCACATCAATACACCCAAAGAAACAGAAAATCCAAAAAATTTTGAATTTACGTTTTTTTTTATCAGTAAATAGGATTTTTATTAATAACAGTTTCTTTTTTTTTTTAATTTACAGTTAATAACATTGATTCAATCAGCACTGACATAATAGCAATATTTCATCTATCAGCAAGGATTTCCAAATAACTAAAAGAGATTGGTCACAAAAAAAATGTCAAATATTTGACACAATCTGTTATCGTTGGGCGACAGAACAGCCATCTCCTAATCATTAGACCAGAACTCCTTTCCAACAGAGAAATCCATACGGTGGAGTGAATCCAATCCTAAGCCAGATGCCGTTCATTAGTTTGCCAAGTAAATATATCTAGATTTTTCTTTTTTCTACTTTTTGCAGAAGTAAAAGTTAAGTTAACTACGCTACTTTGAACAGGGTAATATCCATGCTCCAAAGGATAAGAAGAAGGAGAAAAAGACACAGCAGTATCTCTTGCACCACCCTATCAGCATTAACCATGTCTTTTCCAAAACATTTTCCCTTGTTACAAGAAAATGATATACTTTTAATTTTCCTCCTTTATCACAGAAATCCAGGATCATTTGCCTTTCATCTTTTTTAGTGTCACAGTCTTAATCACTTTGCTATACTTCAAAGCTGAACCCAATAATGAAAAGACACTAAAGGAAACCAAGATCAAATTGATAATTGAACATAAACGATTAAGGAGATGTTTAGAAGAAATGGAATTATTTACCCTGACTTGTTGGGACAGGGCACTCAATCCAAAATCAGAAACTTTAAGATTTCCATAAGCATCCAACAGCAAATTTTCTGGCTGCAAGAAAATCCATCAAATTAAATGAAAATGGAAAATGAGTCTTCCCTTCTAGATTAACTGATTTTGGCTGGGGTGGTTAGAAAGGTCATGCACCTTCAGGTCTCTGTGATAAACACCCCTGCTATGGCAATAATCAACGGCATTAATAAGCTGCTGGAAATATCTGCGTGCTTCATCTTCCCTCATCCGTCCATGGTTTACCTTAATAATAATAAAAAATCTCATAAAAAATTATTTACTATCATTGCCAATCTATGTTCAGCAAAAAGGGAGAAACACAGCATTGTGGAAGTATTTTAAGCAAATCGGAATGGTGAAACTGCATTCTAATTGGACAACTCACAATCTTATCAAATAGTTCTCCTCCTGTGATAAACTCAATAACAATGAATATCTTCGTCTTGCTCCCCATTACCTGAAAAGAAAAGATTAATTATTCAGAAAACATGCCAAGGAAAGAAAAAATATCATCTAAATCGGTTTTTGTTAGTGTTCCTTTTCGTGTAAGTTCCTTCCACATGCTGCAATTACCCTCAAGGCCTCCCAAGTCAAATCTGAGGACTGGACACACCATCTTGCACCATGTCTGCTCTATCCTAGATGAAAAGCATGGTTACATCATGTATGCAGTAGAAAATTCCCAAAAACATGTTTGTGATGCCTTTTTTCTCTCTGGGAAGGAGATGTGTCATAAAAGAATGACTATAAGCAGAAAGTCTGAAAGAGAGAAAGAGAGAAAGTACTAGAATCATATTTTTCCCAAAAGCAAATCATCTAAAAAAATGTTTGTCAAATTGTGATGGTTTGAGAGCTTTAATTTATATGGGATTGACAGCCCAAAAGGATGAAGGTTGATAGCATTCATTAAACAGTAAATGTATTTGTCAGATGCATGTCGTAGTGGTTTGCATACTTGGCATGTCCTGATGTATTTTATTTCTAGCACTTGGAAGTGTTTACTTTCATCAATGATCTGGAAATATCGCTTACATGCACTTTGCATTGCATAACACATAACATGATGAAGGAATGGACTAGTACATCCATTCCTCATGGATAGGAATAGGGCAAAACATTGAAATATTTCTCAGATTTAGATGCAAGAGTAACGAGTATGACAGATAAAAGGCATGAAACTGAATTCATTGCTGGATTTCAGTTGCTTTATTGACAATAAAACATGCAGTAGAGAAGGCTAAGAGAACTCAATAGAAGGTAACCCGGAGTTTCCTTGTTCTTCTTGCACATACATGACCGAGTGATCACTATGATGTTCCGTTTCCTCATGTTATCCAGGATAAGAATCTTCCTGAAGCAGCAGTTCAAATGAAGAAGTTCACTCTATGGGGCCCTATTCCTCCAAATAAACTTCCATGGGAAAGGGTCCCTTTGATGGGCCAACAAAACATTGTAAGATAAGTTTACTTCAAACGTTCCTTTCATTCAAACACTCGCTACACCCAAGAATTTCCACCAGACGAGCTGCATTCTCAACCCAATAAACTAGAAGCAATTCTGACTTAACCAAGTTAAACTTGAAACCAGAGGCAGGCTCAAAGCAATGGAATAAGAGGCACAAGTAACCGAGGTGATCTTCGTTCACCTCATAGAATACAAGGGTAACACTTGGAAAGATCATATCAACCGAGGCTACCGAGCATAAAAGAAAAAAGGGTGACTTCTCTTAACAAAACTCAGCTAATGAACATTATCAGAAACTGAAGTTAGTTGAGCTAACTTCAAATCAAAAAGGGTGGTTATCCATGTAAATGAACCACTTTTTTTCAATTGTACAGAATTTAAGGATACTGGGTCGGAATATTATTGAATGATTCAGAGAACTTTATAAGATGAGACTCGAGAGTGTGTGTGTGTGTGTGAGATGAGAGAGAGAGAGAGAGAACCTCATATAGTTGAACGACATTTGGATGCTTTATTAACTTCATTGTTGCTATTTCCCGCCTGATCTGGAGAAGTGAGCAAAGAGAAATATTTATCATCAACGAAAGAGAATAAAAATTTGACCATTAAACAACAAAAGCGGCTTTATCGACCTGTTCAGCCATCTTGTGTTTGAGAACCTTCTCTTTGTCGAGAATCTTAAGAGCCACGGGTTCCCCAGTCTCCGAGTTTCTAGCGAATTTCACTTTGGCGAATGTCCCCTCGCCAATCGTTCTTCCCACCTCATATTTACCCACACGACGCTTTACTTTAGCTTGATTCATTCTTCAATTGCGGGGTTGGACCCTTCTCAGATAATCTTGCTGAAAGGCATGACCAAAAACACAGGTACAACTCTTACACATTTCACATAGAAGAAAACTGAGGTCAATGAATGAAATGAAATGATCATTCCTTAAAAGATCTGCTTCAATGTGTGCACACGACTACCATTATCTCCAACAGACCAAAATGCCAAAAAGGATAGCAAGAAGCATTTAGCAGTAACCTCAAAACTTTCTGCTAAAAAGAGCCATACTGAAGGAAGAAAAAAGCACAACGAAATCTTGCGCATATATTTCTAGTTAAATAACAGCGAGAGATTGGTAGACAAATAACAACTATAAAACACTTGTATTAAAATCAAATAGCCGAGTGGAATAGAAATGGTGGAAAGTGGAATCAACCCAAAGCACAACCACCCCAACACCAGTGATTCCTATTTCAGAGAGAGGGAGGGAGAGAGAAGTTTTGGTAATAAGCGATGATCGCCTTAGGTCCAACAGCGGAATTGAGTCAAAATCCAAACAAAAACCTACTAAAGAAACCCGGAAAAATTCAAACCAATCAATCTTCGAAGGTGGGCAGACACCAAAACCTCAGAAAATCTCAAAAATTAAATCCAAAAGTGGGAAAGTTTTCATTTCAAGACGAGTTTTGAGAACCGAGACTGAATCGACAAACAAAGCAAAGAGTTTTGGGGACAAAGCTTAAGGCAATTTCAATAACCGCATCACGCACATGTGTTATAGACAAATAGATCAAGAATCATTTTTAATTAATTAATTTCGTAAATTGATTCTATACATATGAATACACATACACAGAGAGAGAGAGAGAGAGAGAGGATATACATGAAAATTTAGATAAGGAGAAGGAAAGTGGCAAGGCTGGAGCTGATTACAGGTGAAGAAGCGAATGGCTTTTGAGCTGGCTCAAAGGGCAGTATGTGCGCGACAGATGTTGATCATTTTTGGTTCTCTGATCACTGCAACCAGACAAAACCTTCTCGGCAGCCAATTTTGGAATAACCTCTTTACTCTTACCAGTAACCGATAGACATAATGCATCCAACTGTCCGATTTAATGCCTTTTGAATGCTGAAATAAAGTATATTTATCATCTTTTTAGTTTTTAGTTTTATTATTATGCTCTTAACAGTTTTTGTTCTTATATTAAATTATAAGTTTATAAATAAAATATAATAAATCATTTTCAATCATTTAACATGAGATGATAAAATGATAATAATAAAAGAGATGATGAGTTAACATTATTTTCAAAGATAACAAAAATGTTACTCTTACCAACAATTGGGTCCCGATTGAGTCTCAATAATTTTTTTTATTTTTATACTTAGTAATCAAGAAGGTGTTTTTTAATAATATTATGAATTTTTTATAAAAAAAATATTATATAAAAAAATAAATAAAAATAAATAAAAAGAAAAATTATTCTTATCGATACTCGTTGGTGCTCGGTGGGTATAGCACTACTCCAAAGATAAATTATTATAAATAGCACTATTTTTTTTCCTTAAATTTTATTATCTCTAATAATGTATTGTGATGTGTTATATTTGAAATGACATATTTTATCCACCATTTAAATGAAAATTACTTAAAATTTATCATCTCATGTAGTGCGAATAAAAATGACAAGAATTAAGATAAAGTAGAGCATTATTATTAATTAGATAAGTTGATCCTGTCATCGTTTACTTTTATTTTTCTACAAAAAGAAGTATAGAAATATATTTGCCACCCAAACACTTACTATAAGTATAATTGTTAGAATTTTGAGTTAAGTAATCGGATCCAAACAAAACGACATAATATACTTGAAAAAATATTCTAGCCACAAATAAATTATATAAAAATAATCTCACAAACTAATGTGATTTAATGTAGTTCGTTAAATTATAAAGTTATTTTTATTGTAAAGTAGATATAACGGATTAAATAAAGTCACAACAATTTATAAGATTACTTTTGTGTAATTATTTTTATAGATATAGCAGTCCTCATATACTTAAGGGTGATTCTATTATGCGGGCCATATTTGACCACTAGGCTTGATTCTTAGTACAAAATGTAACTTTTTCTTTTCTTTTTTTTTTCTTTTCAAATTTTTTAAATATTTTTAATATTTAAAAAAAATATCAATATATTAATCATCAATTCCTTAATTATTAAATAAAAAAATTAAATATATAAACAATCAAAAAGAAGAAAAAAACTCATTGAGAATAGTATTATTTTCCTATACTGAGAGAGAGAGAGAGTACTTTCAGGACATGGTGTAAGCCTAGATTTTACATCTTTCAATCCTAAGCATTCACCGCATTGTACATCCATTTTTATTATCAGCTAAATAACGCCAGATTAAAATTTTATTAAAATAAAAAGTTTAAAAGCCTAAAAACTTCGGAACACCTAATATTAATTATTTTTAAGACAACTTTCAATAGCCATTACAATCATCACTTGGGGTGGGGTGACGACTGCCATTATGAGCCGTTATGAAAAAAAATCATCGGCACCTTTCCAGACAATCAAAAAAATTTTCGACACCACCGTTGCTGCATCGGGCTGGATGCGGCACTCTGGCACCAAATCTAGCTCCAAATATGCCATTTGGTGCTCGGCCCCGGCCCTGGCACTGGTGCTGGAGGTGGCTGCCAACCACTCGCAGTGTCCTTGTTTTAGTTTTATTTAGTTTAAACTTTTAAGTCATTTAATTTAATTTAGGTCTATTTACTTACACAATTCAGATAAAATAAAATAAAATAAATTATTTTATTAAAAATTAAATAAAATATTATTATAAAAAATATATTTTATTCACCAAATACCTCATGTTGCTTTAAAAACAATTCGATATGCACAAGAATTTATTCTCCGTAAATAAAGATATTTTAATGCCAATAAAAAAATATTTTAATACTAGAAAGCGAAACTTGTAGTAATAAATATAAAAGAATATGGACCACGTGTTTTATGTGGTGCTTTCTTGTACACACCATTCACCAACCAATCCTACGCTCTCCTTTATAAAATAATGCTCAAAACCCCTTTGTTGACGTATGACATCTTGTAGAGGGCAGGAAACTAACCGGAAAAGGTTCTGTTGACGAAGACTCTAACTACCACACACCAAAAAATAAAAGTTCATAAAAGAAAGGAAAATCCTACACTTACCATTGGTTTCTATAGTTAATCTTTACCATTGTAATTTTTTTATTTTTTATTTATTATTATTATTTATTTCCTTAATTTTTTTAATAATATTATGAATTTTTTTTATTTTTTTAAAAATATTTAAATGTATTAAAAAATACATATAAAAAAAAATCTCAATATTACTAACGAGAGCTCTCAACGGCGAGAGTAGCACCACTCTAAAAGAAATGATACTTTGACTAACAAAAGTAATTGAATTGTGACTGAATCCATTTTTATTTTTTATTTTTAATTTTTGTGAATAAAATGACTTCTGAAAAAGGTAGATCAACATCAATAAATTAAATATCTTACATGTGTAGTTCCCTCTGGACTATTACAAGCCTATATTTTTCGTTTGGGATTTTGAGCGATCGACTAGCTGGCACCAGGAACCTCCTTGCCTAGTATTTCATAAGGAATGGTAAACCACAAAAATCACCCTTTGAGGAATTACCCTCTTGCCCAATGTATTTTAAAGCATAAGTATTATGTAGGTGAGGAATCACCCTTCGCTTTAGTAGATCAAAACCATATTGGTTCCAAAGGCACAATTGGCATCATATAAATATTCGTCATATAGATATACCTCACCTGATGGGCAAACAAGGGACTAGCTACTCCATCATTCGAAATTGAGAAAACCCCTTATACCTGACCATTGTGGTGCAAGTTAGCTCGCCTAGACCCCAACATAGGTCAATTCTCTCACAAAGATAACATGTTGCACCGGGGAAACGCCTATAACACCCCCATCAAATCATGCAAAGGGATTAAGAAGACTTTGAGATTTTTGCAATAGTGACTAACGAATTGGGCTAAGTGATTATATGGAATTTTAGAAGAAATGATCTTTCTAAGTATTTAGGGTTATAGTCAAATGACTTCCATTACTTAAGATAGGATCTTTGGGAAATTCTTGGATCAATGGGCTTAGAGATGAACCTATAGCATGCTATGGATCTTAGATGGATATGAGAAGGACTGAAACATAATTAAATGATAGATCAAACTTTTAAAGAAATAGGCCAAAGATGGGCCTAAGGTAAGGCCTTATATGAAGCCCAAGATGAGAGCCAAGATGAAGCCTAAAGTTAAGGCCCAATTTGGTAAGATAGTGTGATGACCTGGACTTAACCAAGTCCTCGCCTATCTTTTAGTCACCATTAAATTTAATCTTTGGGCCAAGTACAAAGGAGGAGTACACTTAGGAACATGGGTCTTATTTTTGTTCTTAGTGCATTGGGCGTCCAAGCCCATAAGAAGGCTCATAGTGTTTTTGTCCACTAAAGGGGATTAGGGTTTGAAACCCTAGTTAGGGTCTAGGGTTGAGAAGTGAGGTGCCACATGGTGG
>QEOT01005330.1:0-11554 GCA_003123785.1 Pterocarya stenoptera | reverse complement strand
TTTTTTTTTTTTTTGGATTATTCTTAGCTTAAAAATCACACTTTGAGTTTAGCTAGAATTTCTAGAAGGGTTCTAGTAGTTTATTTTAGATTATTTTGCATAGAGCCAATGGATGAGTGACACATGACATTATTATTGGGCTAAGTAAAAGGCTAAATATGGATGGTTTTAGGTATGAGCCCAAGAGTGTTTAATTACGGGCCCTCAATCACTAAGGATGTGATGAGCCAAGAATAGGTGCTATAAGCCTAGACCTATTAAATTTTATGGAGTGATGGGCCTTTCTTGAAAAGTCTTGGAAATTAGGCCCAAGTGAGAGAAAGACTTGAAGCCTTTAGGCCTAATTTGGTGATAGTAAATGCTTTAGGCCCAACCTTAGAAATGCACGTTTTTTGCACCCAATATTAGTTGGCCTTTGAAGCCTTATATGAGCCCTCAAATCTGGATATAAAGTCCACTTTTCAAACCACACCAAAAGCTCACGTCTAAGAGACTCACACAAAAGGCTCTACTAGCCCAACAAGGCCCAAAAGCCTTGTCTTTCATTTGACACTTCTAATTAAAGCCCACATACACTTTACCATTGATTTCCCTNCATGAGCCCTCAAATCTGGATATAAAGTCCACTTTTCAAACCACACCAAAAGCTCACGTCTGAGAGACTCACACAAAAGGCTCTACTAGCCCAACAAGGCCCAAAAGCCTTGTCTTTCATTTGACACTTCTAATTAAAGCCCACATACACTTTACCATTGATTTCCCTCAAACCCAAGAAGTGTCGCATGCCCCTAAGGTTCCCATTTGACCATAATTAAGTTTTCAAGCTGAGTTAAGAGCATTAATAAACTTACACATGATTAGTGATCTCTAAACCATATTTTAAGCTTCATTTTCCTTTTAATTATTTCTCCCATTTTTTGATCTGGAATTTATTTTTTTATTATTGTTTTTCATCATTCTTAGACCAAATTAGAAGTTTAATCATCATCCAACACATAATCAATAGAGGCAAAGACATGTCAGTGCACAATCACCAATCGGCACACATGTGCACCTTCATGTGCATTGCACCAAATCAGCCCCCTAGCCTATGCCATTTCCATCATATTTTCATGAATAATTTCACAAATCACATATAATCTCATTTCTTATGAACTAGATCAAGCCTTGGGCTAAAATCCCCAAGTAACCGAACCACAGCCCCAACCAATTCCATTTGAAACTTAGTTGAAGCAACCAAGTGGCATTGTATTTTTTATTTGAATTTCTGCTCTTGTTTGAGCTATCCCCACACCCCACCACCCTTTTCCTCCAATCCCAAGAGCCCCTCAAGTCATCATGGGAAGTTTTGACCCAAGCCATCCCTCAAAGAGAGCCAAACTGAATGGCTTTTGCACTACACATCACTCGGCAACCTCACTTCACCCTCTTCCTTGAGCTGCACACACTTGAGCACTGGGCAACCAATCCTCCACTATATACCACCTGAAAAAGCCTTCTAGGAGTGTCTTGATACCTGTACAAATCAACCATGGAGATAAAACAAATGTGATGCAAGCAAGAGATGAAAATCTGTCCATATTTTTAGACTACTACCCGACGGCATCATGGCATGACTTCATGCTTTGTTTTTCTTTTTATTTTTATACCATGGTAGGACCTGCACCCACATAGCACTTTGCAGCACCTGAAATGAAGAAATCATGAGGGGTTAGGGTGCTTTTCACCTGCATAAATGATGACACAAGCTGAAAATCTCACCACTAGACTCCATTGCCCCCTCAGCCAATCACCAAGCCCTCCTTTAGCCAAGGCCAACGCCCCCCTCCCCTCTTGAACCCTATAAATACTCCATTCACTCCTTCATTTCTCCACACCTCTCCTTCAAGCCTCCTCTTGAGTTCTTGGAAGCTTTTCTTCCCCTTGTGAGTAATAGAGTGAAACCAAGTGAGGTTCTTGAAGTTCTTGAGAGTTCTTGAGTATTCTTGTGTTGGGAGCTTTAAGGGCCACAAATATTTATAACTAACCTCGCCCTAATCTTTCTTTAGTATTGGCATATCATGTTAGGCTTTAAATTATGCCATGGGAATAATTTTTAATTGATTTTAGATGAAGTTATTATGCTTAGATAAAAACCAGGACAAATTTGATGTTTTGAGAAAGTAAATTATTTTGAGTTAAAATTTTAGCTATGCCATGTGTTAATTTAATTTTATATGATTTATAAATGTCTTAGAATGATTTTTGAAGGTTTGATTTCGAAGTGGGAAGCATGCCATAATAGACTTTAATTCTATCTTGTGTTGATCATCTAGCATACATCTGTCTTGATTAGTTTAAGTTTAAATAATGAAGTTTTGATTAATTTACCTAGGCTTGAATAACTTACATTTAGAAAAGCCTTGTGATTGGGATAAGAATGAAAATCCATGATTTGAGTAAGTTTTTGAAACATCTCTTGGTGAATAAAGTAAGAAATATCATACATGCTTAATGAATGATTTAATGGTGATTAAGTTCTTGAGCCACGTTTTAAGTCTTAGGATGAACTTGTATAACATAAGCCTAAGTTTTAATTTAGCCCTAAGGTTATAATTACTATTTTCACTTGATGAACTTGAGTACACAAGCATCCATAAGGGTTAATTAGTTAAAATCACACTTGGGCATTTATAGAATGCATGCCACGAGTTAAGTATGATTAGTATAGTTTCACTTTTAATTTTGCAATTCTAAAGGCATATATGGTTTTAGAATATTGAAAATATGAGGTTTATGAAGTTTAGATAATTTTGGGGCTCATTTGTAAATAGTGTAATTTAAGACCTTAGTGACAATTTTAAAAAGTTTAGGGGTATTTTTATAAATACCCATATTTGAACCATTTTGATTATGAACATCTTCCTTAGAAGTTCATGTCTTAACTTAGTATATAACCTTGTTTACAGCCAAACAGTTTGGAAGTTGGTCTCTAACTTACACATTGATAAGTTATTTATAATTTATTAATAAATGTCACATTCATGAGATAAATGACATTTGAGAATGAAACATCATGTTTTATGATACATTTAGTATATGACTACTTGCTTACATAACATGTGCAACTTTCATTCTTTGAGCATGTTATACAAAATTGTTATTTTCACATGAAGCATACTTACAAACGCATGTCTTGTAAAATATTTTTAAGCATAATATGAAAACTTAATTTTTGTCAAGAACCCAGAGGCTAGGATGATGAATTATTTCATGGAACTTCTTTGTCCACTCTAGAGTGAATAAAAATGAAGTGATAATCCATGTGTAAACAAAGAGTAGTCAACGACCTTGGAATGAGTTTTTTTTCAAAGAACGCCAGAACGAAGTTAAATTTTATGACACCTAAGGCTAGTGTGTGTATATATTATGATGTTATGATGAGAATGATAATGTTATATTATCAATGCATTGAAAACGAGTCTATAGAAAACTTAATTTTAACATTAGTTATACTATAGTTACCAACAGATACTCACAGTACATATGGAGAATTGTGATGATACCTGATTAGTGCACGAAAGTGCACTCTAAATACCCTATTATTGGATTAAAATGCTAAAATATAAATAGAAATAATGAGATATAATTTATATTATTGAATTTAATATCCATTCATATGAGATATATTTGAGTATGATTTTATAATATTTAAAATCTCAAATATTGTATTATTGGTTGGTGAGAAATAAATTACAATTATGCTTTACACTTAACATATTTTGATAGCAGTTGCATGGAGTGTAAAATGCATGGAGTAAAAAGCCTGTAAACAAATATGTGAAAAGAATTAGACCAGCGGTATATCACTTCAAGGACTTGGACTTTTTCTACCAACTATTCTCATATGACGTGGAATGAAGGATTAAAAATATAAAAAAAGAGATGAAGGAACTACATGCAGCTTTCACGCGGGACCTAGCACCTATTAGTTTTTGGTCTGTATCCTTCTCAAAATACACGCAGGCGGTTTAGTTTTAGAAGGAGCTGTTGGCTAGTGGATTAGAAGGAGCTGTTGGCTATTGGACGTGGGAGTCTGGGACCAAAAAAAATGGAGTTGCTGAATAAAAGTGGAGCCTTTAGGAATGACTAGCCACACGGAAATAGATTTATAGCAAGATGGACACTTTTTGACATTTGAATTTAGATGCAACACGTGGTGGGGCCTTTTGGATTATATTGAAAAGTTTGACTTGGTCTTCGTACGGATGAAAAAGGATAATGGAAGTCTTTTTTTTGACTTTGTCTTGATAGACTATATTCAAAATTCAAATCTATACCTTTGCGAAGGGAGATGCAAGAGGGGGAGTATTCGGCTTGGCTGGGCGACGCACACAAGAGAAAGAAAGAAAAGAAATATAAAAATTCTCTATAGCTGCCGTTTGTACTATTTTTCTTTTAAAATTGTTGTTGTCTATTATATTTATAGATAATTAAATTTTCATGTAAGGTTAAGAATATACTTGCACATTAGATGATATTTTTAATTTATTTTTAATTTATGTGTTTGATTTTCAATTACTAAAACTCTTTTATTTTATCATTTTCAATTCATTATTGTAACGTGCTTACTTGTGATGACAATTAGCAAGAACTCTGCTAATTCTATAATTAAGAACTCTAGAACTCCTAAAGCAATTGTCAACTCAAGAAGAAGAAGCTATTCAATTCTGCAAGATTCCCTTAGTAAATCTTGATAGGGAATTTTCGAGGAATTTCCAACCTCTAATGTATTAAAATCCAAATGATCAATCAACTCCGATTACAGCAGAGCTGCACTGCTTTTATACCTGCAGAGCATGAAGACAACGTAAAACGACTAAGACTAAAACATAAAACGCTTCCTATGATTCCTAAAACGATACTCACCGTTTTACTTAAAACCAAAAACACGTAATACTACAAATAAAACGACACCACAATGCATCAATACAAAACGCACCGTATCACCAAATTCCCAAAACTCTCAGTTTCATTCAAAGATCAGTTAAAGCCGTTAGCTTTCCCTCCTCCTTGATGCAAGACGACTTCCTTCCCTCAGAACCACCATACTTCCTTTTTACCCATCGCCTCTCTTTCTCTTCAAGACCCAGCCCCCAAGCACCCTTGGGCCTTGATAATCTCCTCTTCTTCAAGGCCTTGCCCCCAAGGCACCCGTGATCTTTACAGAACTATGCCCACCAAATGAGGGTATGAAGCCCTTAATTTGTACAGCAACTCCCAAGAACTATCTTCCACCGTAGCCCCCACCCACTTAATCAATAGTTCTGTAGTAGCATGGTCTCCTACCTTCTTCATCCTTCGTTTCAAAACTTGTTCAGGTTTAGGTTTAACAGCTCCTTCTTCATCCACTGGAGGCAGTGTAGGTAAAGGGGAAATTTGGTCCCCTAATTTCTTCTTAAGACAAGAGACATGGAAAACTGGATGGATTTTTGAGGTAGAAGGCAACTCCAACTTATAAGCCACTGTCCCAATCTTCTGAATGACTTGAAAGGGACCATAATATCGTGGGGCCAGTTTCATGTTATGCCTCATAGCTACGGATTTCTGCCTATAAGGTTGAAGTTTAAGGAAAACCCAATCACCCTCAAGAAAGGATCTGTCTAACCTTTTCCTGTCAGCAAATATCTTCATTCGACTTTGAGCTTTCCTTAAATTCTCCTTTAACAATGATAGGACTTGCTCACGATCCCTCAAGTGTTGGCCTACGGCCTCATTAGTAGTGATGCCTGCTACATAAGACAACAATCTAGGAGGTGGCATGCCATACAAAGCCTGAAATGGAGAGATGCCTGTGGATGAATGCAACGATGTATTATAATGCCATTCAGCCATAGGACACCAAGTACTCCAACTCTTGGGTTTAGAACCATTGTAAGCTCTCAAATAGGCTTCAACAGCTTTATTCAGAACCTCAGCTTGTCCATCAGATTGAGGATGGTAAGCTGAGCTCATGGCCAAAGTCGTGCCCTACACCTTGAAGAGTTCCTGCCAAAACAAACTAGTGAACACCACATCTTAGTCTAACACAATTGTTCTAGGTAAGCCGCGAAGCTTAAAAATCCCAGAGAAGAAAATTTCTGCCACTTTAGCTGCTGTGTATGGGTGAGATAGGGCAAAAAAAATGACCAAACTTGGTTAATCTATCAACCACCATAAAAATAACTGTCTTGCCATTGGAAGTAGGAAGACCCTCAATGAAATCCATGGCAATATCGAGCCAAGGAGACTGAGGAATAGGCAAGGGTTGAAGTAGACCCGCAGGGAGAACATTTTCTGACTTATTAACTTGACAGACTTGACATTCTTTCACCAATCTTCTGATGTCCTTCCTCATACCAGGCCAAAAAAAATCGATTTTAGCTCTGTGTAGAGTTTTATGATAGCCTAAGTGACCTGCCTTAGGACTGTAGTGAATATACTGCAACACCTTCTTCTAAAATGACGAACCAGGAACAATCATGATTTTCCCTTTCCTGAGTAGAAGTCCTTGCTGCAAGGAAAATTTCCCAGGTACAAGTTCTCCCTTCCTCAAAGATTCAATTAATTGAGTCAAGTGGGAGGATTTTGAGTAACTTTGCTGCAATTCGGTTAACCAAACAGGAGTAGGGAATGAAATAAGTGCCAACACAGCAGAATCTTCTTCCATCTTCCTCAAGAGAGCATCGGCCACCTTGTTGTCTCTTCCTCTCTTGTATTCCACTTTAAAGTCATACCCCATAAGTTTTGAAATCCACTTGTGTTGTGCCTCTGTAGCTACCTTATGTTCCAACAGATGCTTGAGAGCTTGCTGATCATTTTTTATCTTAAAAGATTGTCCAAGCAAATAAGGCCTCCATTTGCCCACTGCACTAACAAGAGCTAAAAATTCCTTCTCGTAAGTTGACAAAAGTAGAGCTTGACCCTTGAGTGCTTTGCTAACATAAGCAATAGGCTGATTGTTCTGCATCAACACAGCCCCTAAGCCAACTCCCGAGGCATCACACTCGATGGAAAACTCTTGAGAGAAGTCTGGCAGTTTCAAAACTAGAGGATGAGCCACGGCCTGTTTAAGGTGCATAAAAGCTTTTTCAGCATCTTCAGTCCACTCAAAGGAATTCTTCTTCAATGACATGGTTAGTGGAGCTGCTATTAAGCCATAATTTTTGGTAAACTTTCGGTAGTAACCTGTTAAGCCTAGAAATGCTCTCAAGGCCTTAACAGTTTTAGGAATAGGCCACTCTATCATGGCTGAAATCTTGGTAGGGTCTACCTTCATTCCCTCCCCCGAGATGATATGGCCTAGGTAATCAACTTCCTTCACACCAAAACTGCACTTAGACTTCTTGACAAACAAGGTATGTTGCTGTAAGACAGATAAAACTGTCTTTAAATGTTTCAGATGTTGGGTTATATCTTGGCTGTAAACCAAAATATCATAAAAAAATACTAAGACAAATTTCCGAAGGAAAAGTTTAAAGATATGGTTCATCAACCCTTGAAAAGTAGATGGTGCATTAGTAAGCCCAAAAGGCATTACTAAGAACTCATTGTGGCCTTCATGAGTTCTAAATGTTGTCTTAGAAATATCCTCCTCCTTCACTCGGATTTGATGATAACCTGATCTTAAATCAAGTTTAGAAAAATACCTAGTTCCATAAAGTTCATCCAAGAGCTCATTTATCACAGGAATAGGAAACTTGTCCTTGATAGTTTATTGGTTGAGAGCTCTATAGTCCATGCACATTTGCCATGTGCCATTTGCTTTCTTCACCAATAGGACAGGTGAAGAAAAAGGACTTTGGCTTGGTCTAATCACCCCATTCAACAACAATTCCTTAAAAATTTTCTCTATTTATGTTTTTTGATAGTGAGGATACCTATAAGGCCTCACTGAAACAGGAATAGTGCATTCCTTCAGCACAATACGATGATCAAATTCTCGAGTTGGTGGTAATCCAACTAGTTTCTCAAATACTGCAGCAAACTGCTGCAGCAGGTCCTTCACTACTTGCAACTCGAGCACCTTCTCTTTTTTTTTTTCTTCCATTGCAACCAATTGTAGCAACCACCCTTGCTGTCCAATAAAAGAAGATTTCAACATGTGGACCCCTGGCTCTACTTGTAGATGATCAGTCATTAAACCTTGCAGTAACAGATTGTTACCACTCCTCTGAAACTGTAAAGTCATGTCATTAAAGTTCCACTGAATAGAGCCCAATGTCTTAAGCCATTGCACCCCAAGAACAACATCACAACCTCCCAATTCTAAAATATGGAATGGAATCAGAAACTTTGAGCCTTGAATACTCACTGTTTCTTCGCATTTTCCTTGACTCATAACTCTAGCACCATTGGCCACCTGAACTAGCAACCCCTCATCTTTTTTTACAGTTAATTTGGCTGCTTCAACCACCAAGGGATCTAAAAAATTATGAGTGCTCCCCAAATCCACAAGTATCTCCACACTAAAAGAGCCAATTCTTCCTGAGAGCTTCATTGCATTGCTATTCACACAACCTGAAATAGCATGAAGTGAGACTTCAAGAACTTCAGATTGTTGCGCCACTTGTTCCTGAACCACGGCTACCATTTCTTGCTTGTCTGCACCAGTAGCTCCCTCCAAATTATCATTTTCCCCTTGCATAAGGTAAACCTTAGACACTTTACACACATGGTTAGGGTTCCACTTTTCCTCACAGTGAAAACACAGCCCTCTCTTCCTTTTTTCATCCATCTGGAGTGATGTCACTCTCCTTCCATTAAAATTAGGTTTCTGACCAACATTCAACACATTATCAACAGCCTGTTTATCGCCAAAGCTCACACTTTGTTTCCAAGATTTCCTAGATGACAGCACATGCTCTTCTTGTAACTTAGCCAAGCCAAAAGCAGCCGCAAGGTTAAGAGGATTAAACATCTTCACAGGAATACGAATCTCATCTTTCAAACCACTGATAAAACAACTCAACCTATGCCTTTCTGATAAGCCAGTCAACCTATTAGACAAAGTCTCGAATTGTGATGTGTACAAACTGACAGATGTAATCTGTTTTAGCCTAGTTAATGCTTCCATTGGATCATCAAAAGCTGATGGTCCAAACCTTGTTTGTAAAGCCACCACTAGAGTCTCCCAGGAATTAAACTGCCCTGACTTCAAGGCCTTTTGGTACCATACCAAAGCCTCACCTTCCATATGATGTGATGCCACCATCAACTTCTGATGAAAAGACACTTGAAAACAATCAAAATACTGATTAGCCTTAAAGATCCAACCCTCCGGATCAGTACCAGTAAAATGTGGACAATCGAATCTAAAGCCTCTTTGCACCACAATCCTTTCCTCATTATTTCTAGGCTCATGAGACACGTCTCTATCTCGCCGAGCATTGACATTAACAGAATCAACCACAGATCTCAACATATCCGAGAACTGATCTAACCTTTCTGTTATCCCCGAAATAGCCTGCTGGTGGTGCTCTAATTGATTCTGCATCATCTCTTGCTGTCTTTGAGAGGTTTCTTGAAGACCTTTCAATACTACACGTGTACCTTCCGCCATCAGAGACTCTTCGCAACGATCGACTACTACTGATACCACTTGTAACGTGCTTGCTTGTGATGACAATCAGCAAGAACTCTGCTAATTCTGTAATTAAGAACTCTAGAACTCTTAAAGCAATTGTCAACTCAAGAAGAAGAAGTTATTCAATGCTGCAAGATTTCCTTAGTAAATCTTGACAAGAAATTTTCGAGGAATTCCCAACCTCCAATGTATTAAAATCCAAATGATCAATCAACTCCGATTAGAGCAGAGCTGCACTGCTTTTATACCAGCAGAGCATGAAGACAACGTAAAATGACTAAGACTAAAACATAAAACGCTTCCTATGATTCCTAAAACGATACTCACCATTTTACTTAAAACCAAAAACACGTAATACTACAAATAAAACGACACCACAATGCATCAATAGAAAATGCACCGTATCACCAAATTCCCAAAACTCTCAGTTTTATTCAAAGATCAGTTAAAGTCGTTAGCTTTCCCTCCTCCTTGACGAAAGACGACTTCCTTCCCTCAGAACCACCATACTTCATTTTTACCCATCGCCTCTCCTTCTCTTCAAGACCAAGCCCCCAAGCACCCGTGACAATTATTGATACTTTCTTCTCCAAATAATCATATAATTTATTTTATTTATAGGTTCAGTCATGCTTTTTCTATTGAATGGATTAGTTCTTTGATTATGTTTGGATCAATTATTTATCTATATTGATTTAATTCTTTACTGCAATATCGCTCCTAAAGTATATTGTCGTCGTAGGATTTTCTCAATAGTGATAATAATTTACGTATTTTAAAAGTGGTGAATGATTTTTCAAAGGGTTATATTTGGTTTAATCTTGGTTTATAAATCTATATCTTCCGATTGGGAATTTTAGGAATTGAGTTCTCAATTGAGTTATCCAATGAATTAAGAATAATTAAAATACCAGATTTGTGTAAGGGATTCCCGACGCTCTACTGTTTGTCAAATGTTAGTACTTTTTCCGCTAGTCACTTTGCCTCACTTTAATTTGCATTTAAAATTAATCTTTGTTCTCCATTAATTATTTAATATTTTGCTTTAGTTTCTTTTTTTTTTCTACTATTCTTTTAATTTGTCTCTCTGTGTAATCGACACCCAAAAACTGTGCTACAACCACCGCGTTATTCTTTGGGCGTAACCAATACCATACCATATGATATGATGTTAATGTTATGGTTATTAACCATGTGATTTGTTAATGATGATGCTTACGATGATGAAATTTTATGTTTTTTTTTAAAGTTAAATTGAAAAACATTCTCTGTAAAAAAATGTGCATCAAAATGTTTCTGAAAATGTTGAAGAATTTGGATAGGAGACAAATACTAATTTTCTGCATAGCATGCATTTTATTTTGATCATTTATCATGCATAATTTATCTTTATGCACGTTAGTTGTTTAACTTACTGAGATTTCAAGTAAATATCACCCATTGTAGAACCACTATCATGGTAGAAGTTGTATCAAGACCCGAAGATGACAAACAAGATGGACCAATGGATCTGACTGATTGAAGAGGAGCTGAACTTCGATCGAAAATTGGATCTAATTTTAATGTTCATAACTCTAACCCCTTGTACTTTAGAGCACATGAAGGAATTGATCTAATCATAGAGACTTATTATGGAAAGTAGTTTGTATTAAGGATATGTTGCCTTTTGGTTTGAAGTTATGATGGTTATTAAAGATATTGAGATATTTTAGTTCATTCTGGCATGCGTTTTAATTAGTCACCCTTATTCTTCTACGATTATTACATACTACTAGTTGCATTTTAGGATACACTGCATATTAACTGTCATGAATGAGGGTATGTAACTTTGTGTTGCATGTCTCAACACTCCAAGTCTTCGTTACATTCTAAGCGGGGGTTTCAAGGCATCCAACACTCATGCATCCAAATCTTTGAGATTCTTTATGGCATAGGAAAGAGGGGCTAGCA
>QEOT01005326.1:84854-124043 GCA_003123785.1 Pterocarya stenoptera | reverse complement strand
ATAGCATGACATGAAAGCTTTTATAAAAGCACGTGCATTAGATTAAGAAAAGATAATAAAAATGAAAGAATGCAAAGAAAGGAAAGAATGAAATGAATGTTCAATACATGAATATACGTAATGGCTACTTAAATGAAGAAGGGGTACCCACATGAATGAATGGGCAGATGGCAATGCCGGGTAGTAGTATCTAATAGTGCACCCAGTACTGCGCCCTAACGGAATAGGATTCCAACCCGCGGCTACGGACGAATCCATTGGTCCAAAAGACCGCTAACCCTAGCATACGGGGCGTAATAGTGTGTAATGGCCTAAGAAAGTGAAAAGATAAAAACCATAGAAAGCATGTTTAAGCATGAAAATATGGTTTAATTCCTAAGAATGTTTTATGCATAAAGACACTATTAAGAATTTGAAAATGCTATGTATGCATGTGTTCAAAAGAAAGATTATGTGGTTAATAAGTTGACGGCTTGGTGTACTACTTACTGAGTATTAGACTCACTCTTGTATTTATGTTTTAAATGTCCAGGTAACGAAGAAAGAATTGCGGAGCCAGGCACTGCTGAAGAGGGAAGGGCTGATGCTTAGTGTTCTTCCCGGTTCGTCGTTGTTAGTGCCTTTGATTATGGAATTAGGGTGGGGCCCATGTTGGGGACGTTTTATGTTATTTCCTTTAAACAATGTGGTTCTTTTGTGTATGTTGTAAACTCTATGGTGGGGCGATGGTAAGGGTGTGACCTCTATGGAGGGGTGATGGTAACCCCTCATATGAGGGCTTACCACCTTTCTTTTGGTTGTATTGTAGGGACTGAGTCCCTTTTTATGCTAGAAACTATTTATGTTGATGTTTGAATGATGGACTCTGAGAGTCCCTTTCTTTTAGAATGTTGAATCAACTGCCTATTAGATGTTCTGTCCCGTTGATTAGAAACCCAGAGTGCAAGTATGTCATGTCCGCGCGTATCTCACATTACTACCATAGCGTAGAAAAAAAAAGATATAAAAATAAATAAACAAATAAACATATATATATAAACAGCCCGTAATATTAATAAAGGAAATGAAGAAGAAAGTAAGCGTCCCACCTCGCCCTGGTCATCTAGGGCGGGGTTGTGACACTTAGGGTTTCTTAGAATTTAGAAGCTTAGAGAGAGTGAGAATTGGAAATTGAGGATGTTTTTGGGGGGTTAGAAATATAGAAACCCTAATCAAAACAGTGTCATTTTTCCTCTAGCCGTTTTCCTCTAAAAATGATGTTATTTTGCTTGAATGTGGGCTGGGTTAAGTGTTTTGGGTTGGATTGTTGTGGTTTTGGGCTTCTAAACCCAATTTGTTTTTCTCCTAAAATTAAACCCTATTTTTTTAAAACCCTAAATTTAATTTTAATCTTTATTTTAGACACAAGTTTTTTTTATTTATGGTTTTTATAATTGTTAGTATTAATTATTAATAAATATTAATTTACTAGTATCTAATTACATGTTATTATACACTAGACTTATACTATAATGTCTAATTACATGTTCTTATACAATACTATTACATATTATTGTATCTAATTACATGTTATTATACTATAGTATTATGTGTTATTAACTTATTATCTTATACTTATTTTTATACTAGTGTCTAACTTATTTATAACATATTTCTATACTAGACTTATTTACAGTGTTTAATAAATGTTATTATATTTTAGTAAATTAGTATTATATGATATTAACTTATTAGACTAAGCTTATTAGTTATTTCTATACTAATGTCTAATTTATTTATATATTAGACTTATACTATAGCAATTGCATTTTGTTAGACTATAGTATTATATATTATTATATTATACTAGCATCTAACTTATTTCTAACTTAATTATATGCTATACTCTTTAGTGTCTAATTACGTGTTATTATACTTTAATAAATTAGTATTATGTGTTATGTACTTATTATATTAGACTTATTTCAATACTAGTGCCTAATTTATTTCTATACTTGATTATGTATAGTAGTAATACTTTGATGTTTATATATACTAAACTATTATAATTTTTATATATTATGGTATAGGTATATTATTTTATAATAATTAGCACATCCTAATATATTATTGACTTTAACTATATAAGTTCTAGTTATATAACTATATAACTATACTAGTATATATGATCAATATATATAAATACATATTTTTACAACATATGTACAATATCAGAGTCAAAATTTGTTCAGCAACACCTCTGACTCCGACTGAAAAATTAAAAAAAAAAAATCAACTCTATTTTGTTGAAGTCGGATTTGGAGTTTGATCTTTAGATTTTTGCCCAGCCCTAGCACCACGTAGCTTATTAAAAAACATATATTCAAAACAAAATGGCGCTTGAAAATATACAAAGATGAAGACTAAAACCTTAAATTCACTCTACCCTTTTATATTTGTGTTTTAAATTTTTATTAATAAATCACTTGGTACCAAAATGTGGTGCCATGTCAAGGGACAAAATAAGTGGTATAAATTTAGGAACATTATAGCATTTCTTGATCAAAATTTGTATTAAAAATAATTATTATATAAGTTGATAATTAATCAAATATTCAATTGTAGCTTTGGTGACCGCTAGACGGAAGGTGGTTTCGCTTAATACACAAGCTCATGGGGTATCCCTTTCAAGATAATGCGTAAAGTCAAGTTTTATTTATACTAAGTGCATGTTTGAGATTACAGTCGAAAGTATAGTTCATAATTTGTTTTTCTTTTTTTATGGACATAATTTTAGAGCTCCTAACTTATAACTTAAATAATAAGTTATTTACTGTTTAATAACCATATGTTTAAAACATTTTCAAACATATTATATTTGTTTAGAAAAAAAATTAAAAAAAAAACATTTTCTGGGGTAGAAATGACAATCATTTGATTTTTAAAAATTATGACTATATCTTTAAAATTTTGAAAGTTATAATTATATGAAACTTGTATGGGTATTTTCGTCTACTGTTAATCTTTTTAAAATTTGAACTACATTTTAGATTATCTAGAAAAGCACGTTTGAGGACAAGCATCACAATGATGCTCGTTTTCAAACGTACCTTTTAATTTATTTGAGATTAAAAAGTATTTTAATATATAATATTCAAATAATCTAACTTTTTCGTTATAAAACTTATAAGAATAATGAAACATTTTTTAAGACTACGTAATTCCAAACATATCCTAACTAATAAAAGTATGAAATGTTAGCCTTGCCATATTTTTCAACTCAACAATACTGCACATATTTCAATTTTTTAAACTGTTTATTTTAAGCTACCAAATAGAAACGAAAATAAATTCATCGACAAAGAGGAAAAGCAGAAATGGAGAAATAAAAGGAAACCTTGAATGCTTAGACAACGTAGCTGTAGCAGAGAAACGAGGCGACCAAGTCGAGGCTCACATCATCCAAGCCAACAAACTACCAAACAAATTATAATAACTAATTATATTTTAAAAAGAGTAATCTTACTCATTATCTATTTTTTTATCATTATCTTATTATCTTATAATGTGATATTAAATAATTAAAAATTATTTATTATATTTTACTTGTGAATATATCATTTAATACTATATCATAAGATGATGAGAAGATTATGAAAGAAAAGATGATAAATAGATTTTCTCTTTTAAAAATGCAAGACATTGGCGAAACATTTTTTGATTTGGGTAGTGTTGAAAATGAAGTGGATAGAAGAATGAGTTACATTCACTATTAAGTGCATATTTGAGATTGTGGTGGGAAATATAACTTATAGTTTTAAGACTTATAGCTTATAACTTAAATAATAAGTTTTATACTTCAAAAGTTGTTTACTGTTTGATAAACATGTATTTAAAGCACTTTTTAAATTAGTTACATTAATTTTTTAAAAATATACAGTTATCTTCAATAGATTTTTGATAAAATCTTTAATTTGGTGCTTTTTGAAAAAGTAGACTTTCAACTTTTTTAGGTGATTAAAACATTTTTTTTATAAATTTATCAAATATATCATTTTTTTAAAAAGAGCTTTTAAATAGTTAAAATCACTTTTTAAACTTTCAAACTCAAACTGGCTCTAAGCCCTCGTTTGTTTTAAAAAAACTTTTCAACTAATCATTATAATTTTCTTAAGTTTTCAAACAAAATAAAATAAACAATTTAATTTTTTTAAATTCTAAAAGAAAAATAATATTTTAACAATCTTTTTATTCAACTTTTATCTTAATTTATTTTATTTTAACTCACTATCCAAATCAAATCTAAAAGTCTAAACTATTGTTTAAACAACTTGACGAGTATAATGCTTAGTGATGCTTTTATCGAAACACAGAAAGACCTTAAGGTTAGGTTTGGATGTTGAGATAAGATGAGAATTTTTAAAAATTTTATAAATAGTATTGAGATAAAAGTTTAAAATATTATTATTGTTTTGAGATTTGAAAAAGTTAAATTAAAATTTGAAAAAGTTGAATTGTTTATTATATTTTATATGGAAATTTGAAAAAAATGTAATGATGAGATGAGATGAGAGAGAGATGAGAAATCTCATCTCTCCCCCCAAACATAACCTAAAGCACTCTCATTGGAATATGTAAATGCAAATAAAATGAGTAATTTGGCTAATAGAGTATAAAAATGTATTCCATTGGATTATGAAAATGTAAAAAAAAATTGACTTTTAGCTATTGTAAACTAACTCATTGGGTCATATTTGATATTTACTGTAGCTAGACCAAAACTATATAAAAATTATGCTGCTCCTGTCTCTTTTTGTCACTTTGCACTTGGAGTGTTGCTGTCGCTCGTTAAACGTCTTGCATTGAATTTGTTTTATATTAAATTATTGTTCTGCTACTAATTAATTTTGTTAACCCATACTTAAAAAAAATTTTTTTGAAGCTCATATGGTTCTGGTACCTAATTATAGTTTGTCTCTACCAATCATATGTTAATTATAATTTAATTATTAATTAGCATATGAGTGGTAGAATTGTAAAATATAAAAAAATAAATTAGAAAAAAATATTATTAAATTATTAATATTTTATGATTATTTTAATTAATAGATAGATAATTTAATGTGTGATTAAGTTTTGAATAGAATAATCAAATGTAAAATATTTCCAAAAGTAGATGTGTTTTTTTTCGAGAAAGTAGATGTGCTTTTTCGGTTGATTCAAGTATCATTCGGCTCTCCATAAAAAAAAAATATATATATATATATATTTATATATATATATATATATATATATATATACGCTCGGGCCTTGATCATGAGAAAAGCTCAGGGACTCTACCACTCTCCCGCTGCCTCTCTATCTCTCTCCTTGGTATTTATTCCAATGCAAGATGCTTAAATTCTATAAAGGCTTATCACTGAAAGATAACTTTGGTTCCATGTCTCTCTGTAATTCTATTTTCTCTTTTCTTGCAATTTGTATTGCAGTAACCCTGCTCTTCCTTTCTCTGTTGCTTTAAAGTATGCTTTGTTTGGTTGCTGGATAAAACTTTGGTAAATAAATTGAGAACAAGTTAGGAATTTGTTAAGACTCTTCCTGTAATGCTTAAGACTTCTCGGTGGTAATGAACAATATGGAATGTATGAGACAAATGGATAGAATGTAGGTAGCACTGATAATTGATGATGAAACAGAAAATGCAATGAACATGGTAAAAGAGATGAATGTATTGTCACACTGGGAGCATTTGAGGTCTCCATTCCTCCAAGATTTCCATTACAAAATATTCTTGACACTGACCACTACCCCATGCTCTGCTATATTCCCTTCTCTAACAAATTCTTCCATTTGATAAACTTACATCCCAAAACAGAAATGGAAATGACAATAATAAAGTGCACCGTTTAGGACACTCCCCCAAACGATGCGTTTCATCATCTAATTAAAACGACAATGCTAAAAACAGAACAATAAGAACGACAGTAGGTTTCTTCCCCATGAAACGGTGAGCTTTGGGGCTTCATTTATTCAAACTGCTTCACTCCAACGGCGCTGTTCCGAGTAGACTTCAAACCAAAACACTTCAACTCAACACTTCTATCACTTCCGAAACACATATGTTCGACTTCATCTCATCAGTTCTCTAGGGTTCCTAACAACTACCCTCCTTTTCACAGCACCTTGTCCACAAGGTGCGGGTAAAGGTGCTGCAACTCCCACATATTTTTCCAAGTATTATTCTCCTCAGATGCGCCTAATCACTTCACTAAAACTTCCGTAATCACGCGATCCCCATGGCATTTCATGTGTCGATCAACAACGGCTTCTAGCTCGGGTTGGATTTCGCCATGTGTATCAACTGGAGGTAGAGTGGCTAAGGGCTGCGTTTGGGCTCCAATCTTCTTCTTGAGGCAAGACACATGAGAGGTGGGTTAGAGCTTGGAGCCCTTCGGCAAGTCCAGACGATATGCAACTTCCCCAACCTTCTGCAACACCTTGAATGGGCCATAAAATCGTGGAGTTAGCTTCATGTTCCTACGGTTGGCACCGATTTCTGTCGATAAGGCTGTAACTTTAGGTAAACCCAATCTCCAATCTCCAAGTGTCTTTTGGATCTATGTTTATTTGCTTGAATTTTCATACGATTCCTTGCATGATTTAAGTTCTTGTTAAGCACTTGTATTACTTTATCCTGCTTCTATAATGTTTGGTTGACTTGATTGTTTGCTCTTGTTCCTGGAATGTAAGCTAACAGTGGGAGGGTGCATAACCATACAAGGCCTTGAATGAGGTCATTTTTGTGGAGGTGTGGTATGAGGTATTGTACCACCACTTTGCAAAAGCTAACCACTGCGCCCACCTCTGGGGCTTCACCCCCCCATAGCACCTTAAATAATTTTCCAAACATTTGTTTAGGGCTTCAGTCTGTCCATTAGACTGTGGATGATAAGATGAACTGTGATTGAGGGTCGATCCCTGTAGTGAAAAGAAGGATCTCCAAAATGAATTCACAAAGACCGGGTCCCTGTCTGTGACAATAGTTCTGGGTAGACCACGCAACTTAAAGACATGGTTTAGGAATAAGTTAGCTACTGTCACAATAGTATAGTGATGGGATAGTGGGATAAAGTGGCCAAACTTAGTGAAACGATCAACTACCACCAAGATGACATTAGACCCTTGGGATGTAGGGAATCGTTCGATAAAATCCATTGAAATATCTGCCCATGTTTGCTTAGGAATAGGTAAGGGTTGCAAGAGACCTGTAGGAGAGGAAGTCTCATACTTATTAGCTTGACAAACTTCACATTCCCGAACCATCCTTTTGATGTTCTTCTTTCATACCATCCCCAAAAAAGTCTCTCTTAGCCATTTGGTACGTTTTCAAATACCTAGAATGCCCTGCCATCGGATTGTCATGTATGTACTGCATCATCTTATTTTTAAAAAATGATTCAGTCACGATCACAATCCTGCATTTTTTAAGCACTAGCCCCTGCTACAACTGATAATTCTTTGGGGGGTTGCTGTTTTGCTGCAGTTTTTGTACTAATTGTTGCATTTCAACAGAAGTTGTATAGCTGGCCTTTAATTCCTCTACCCAATCCGTCGTAGGAATGAAATCATAGCTAAGGCTACCTCACATTTCCTAATTTTGGTCCTCCACCCATGAAAGCACATCTACCACCACGTTCTCCTTCCCCTTCTTATACGCAATAGAGAAATCATACCCCATTAATTTATTGATCCACTTTTGTTGGGCTGCAGTACCAAATCGTTGTTCCAATAGAAACTTTAAGGCTTGTTGGTCAGTCTTTACAACGAAGGATTGGCCTAACAAATAGGGCCTCCATTTCCTCATTGCATTTACCAAGGCCAAAAGCTCATTCTCATTGGTGGAGAGTAGTAGTGCCTTTCCCTTTAGAGCCTTACTCATGAAAGCTAGTGGCTGTCTAGCTTGCATGAAAACTGCCCCATCCTACGCCCATTAGCTTCACACTCAATAGTGAAGGCTTGTGAAAAATCCGGAAGCCTTAGCACGGGTGGCTGTGTAACAGTCGTTTTTAGGTTAATAAAAGCTTCCATCACCTTGGGAGTCCACAAAAAAGCATTTTTTTTTAGTAAGTCCATAAGGGGAGCTGCTATGACCCCGTAATTCTTGATGAATTTACGGTAGTAGCTAGTTAATCCCAAAAACCCCCTTAATGACTTCACATTCCTTGGTTTAGGCCACTCAAGCATAGTTGCTACCTTCTTAGCATCAGCTGCTACTCCCTTCTCACTTATCACATGGCCTAAATAATCTATTTCCGACACCCCAAATTGACATTTAGATAGCTTAGCATACAACTCGTGTTGCTGTAATGCCTCTAAAACTTTCTCTAAGTGGCCCAAATGCTCAGCCCAACCCCTATTGTAAACTAGTATATCATTGAAGAATATTAGGACAAATCTTCTCAAATAAGGCCAAAACACATCGTTCATTAACCCTTGGAAGGTTGAGGGTGCATTTGTTAACTTAAAGGGCATTACGAGGAACTCATAGTGCCTATCGTGAGTCCTAAATGCCGTTTTTTCCACATCTTTAGGAATTACCCAGATTTGGTGATATCTGGATCTTAAATCCAACTTGAAAAATACAATTGACCTAAGCAATTCATCTAGGAGTTCATCAATAACGGGAATAGGAAATTTACCTTTTATTGTTTCCCTATTAAGCGCCCTATAATCAATGCACATCCTCCAACTACCATCAGACTTTTGTATTAACAATACCGAAGATGAAAAAGGGCTGGCACTCGGTCGTACCACCCTGGACTCCAACAGTTCAACTACTATTTTCTCATTTCCTCCTTTTGATAGTGAGGATATTAATAGGGTCTTGTTGTAATTGGCTTGGTGCCCTCTTTAAGGATGATTTTGTGGTCGTGTGCATGTGATGGAGGCAGCCCCTTAGGTGTCTCAAATACTCCTTGGAAGCAGATACTGTACCTCTTCCCCCTAACAACCAGAATTTCCCTCTTCCTCCTCTACTGATACTTGTAACAGCAACCCCTTTCCCTTGTTAACGAAATTGAACAAGGATTTGTTACTTTCTTCCAAAGTGGACTCCTTCGAAGTTAATCCCACCAACATAACTCCCTTTCCCCCATACATAAATTTCATTGTGAGATTATTGAAATCCCACATAATAGTCCCTAGCGTTTCTAGCCACTCCACTCCCAACACCACATCGCAACCACTAGGAGACAAAATGTAACAAGGAGAGTTGAAATAAGTACCTTGTATTTTTGTGTGGGCTACAGTGCAATATCCTTCGCTATATAGTAGCTATCCATTGGCTATCCTCACGGCAATCTTTTGTTTCTCATCCACTGCCAACTTGGTCTTCCTAACAATAGAGGGGTCAAGGAAATTATGTGTGTACCCCGAGTCAACAAGAATCACCACTTGTTCTCCCCCAATTATACCTCGCAGTCACATTGTTTTGGCACTAGGAGTTCCAGTGAGATTTCGGGTTCTAGGTTCACTTCTTGGACCAGTGCTGCAGCTTCCTTAGCCAACTCCATAGCTGCCTCTTTTTCTTTCCCATCATCTTCCAGCCCGTCATATATTTGCAAGAAATAAATTCGAGGCTTTGTGCACATGTGATTTGGGTTCCATTTTTCTTCACAATGGAAACATAGGCCATTTTTTCATTTTTCATCCATAGACAGTGAGGATACTGCCCTCTGAAAAGTTTGCGGCCCTCTATGACCACCTTCACCCCCAATGGTGGTGTTGTTAGGACCATGACCAGTTAGAACCATTCCTCTCTCATTGTTCAACTTAACGGGCTTCCGAGTACTACTCAAGTATTCCTCTTGAATCCGAGCTAACCCAAAGGCAGCATTAAAATTAAGAGGATTAAAAAATACGTAGAGGTAACCTGATTTCATCCTTCAGTCCACTAAGAAAACAACTCAACCTATGATGGTCGGGAAGTCTGCATAATCTGTTAGATAGAGCCTCAAATTGTGTCTTGTAACTAACTACTGATGAAGTTTGTTTTAGACGAGTAAGAGCTCCATAGGGTTGTTGTAAGCTGTAGGACCAAAACAGACTAGCAAAGCTTGAACCATTTGTGTCCCAACTATTAAACTGGTTTGTGTCAAGAGCATGCTGATACCACACCAAGGCTTTCCCCCTCCATGTGATAGGAAGCAATTAAGAGTCATTGAGCTTGGTTTGTTTGGTGATATTCGAAGTATTGTGTTGCTTTGAATATCCAATCTGATGGGTTTTTCCTCTTGAAATGAGGAAAGTCTAATCTGATTCCCTGTTGAAAGCCCTCTATTCTGATTTTGATTAGCCTCATTTGTGTTTTATAGGTCCCTATCGCCAGTGTTGTTCTAATTTGCCACTAGTGAGCGCACCATATCCATAAACTAGTCCATTCTAGTGTCAGAAGACTACTGGTTCTCAAGCACCTCGCGCAACCCTTCGCCCAAAATATCAATCTGGCATTGAAGACCATCAATGTTGTTCTATTTGGAACGTGTTGCATCAGCCATGGTTTTGTTTGGTTGGTATTCTGTAGATGAATATGGGTTGGTACTTCTGGTTTTCTAGGTAGCTAGGTGAATGGGAATGGAATGGGTTTTCTGGGTTAATGGATTTCTAGGTTGTGAGGGCTGGTTGGTTGTAATGATTTTATGTATTTCTGGGTTTGTGCTTGCGGAAGGCTAGGTCTAGGTAGAATCGATGCTCAGGTGATACCAATTGTTAAGACTCTTCCTGTAATGCTTAAGACTTCTCGGTGGTAGTGAACGGTATGGAATGTATGAGACAAATGGATAGAATGTAGGTAGCACTGATAATGGATGATGAAACAGAAAATGCAATGAACATGGTAAAAGAGATGAAGGCAGGGATGGTGTTTGATGAAATTCCTCAAAGGGTAGCACTGTATTGTCACACTGGGAGCATTTGAGGTCTCCCTTCCTCCAAGATTTCCACTACAAAAGATTCTTGACACTGACCACTACCCCCCTGCTCTGCTATATTCCCTTCTCTAACAAACTCTTCCCTTTGATAAACTTACATCCCAAAACAAAAATGGAAATGACAGTAATAAAGTGCACCGTTTAGTAACTCCCCCAAATGATGCGTTTCATCTTCTAATTAAAACGACAATGCTAAAAACAGAACAATAAGAACGATAGTAGCTTTCTTCCCCATGAAACGGGGTGAGCTTTGGGGCTTCATTTATTCCAACTGCTTCACTCCAACGACGCTGTTCCAAGTAGACTTCAAACCAAAATACTTCAACTCAACACTTCTATCACTTCCGAAACCCATCTGTTCGACTTCATCTCATCAGTTCTCTAGGGTTCCTAACATAATTCCAATATTTACAGCATGCTTTCATAATTTTATGGCATAAAATATTTGAATGAACAAGCTTTCTTCCTCCTTTGGTTTATGTAAAATCAAAGAAGATATTAGAGTTGATTGTAAGAGTTTTATTAAAACTCCATGTCTCACACATCCATATTCTAATAGGTTTAGAGTAGTTCAAATATTATCGTTTAATTAATGAGTCATAGTGGGACCCAGATACCTCTAGATTTCATGATGGCCATAAGTCTATTTATAGTATTGAGGGATTAAGGGTTCTCCTTTATAACATAATTGTGCCTCTAGCCATTAGAAGACACTTGGAGGTAAAATTGCTAGGGTGATCATTCTCTCCTAATCAGGTCAAATTTTCCATCAAATTAAGATGGAGAAAGGTACGTCTTTCAATAGTTCTTATTATTATCATGTATCATAGAAAATTGAAAATTCAAATGTTAATATTCATGTTAAAATATTTAACATGTGGTATTAGAAATTTTGGTTACATATATTCTATGGTCTTGATAAAATATAATACAGATTTGATATATATCATTGTATTTTAATTTAACATCATAATACTCGTGTACTTCTCTCACTCATCGTGTATTTCGCCCTATTTATTTTGATATATATATATATCTATAGAAGAGAAACTCATGTGATTGTTCATGAAATTTTGTTTTGATATTCATGCATCTATTTCGATTTTTGCTTGGGGTTTATTTATTTGTTTGTACCCTATTGTCTCAGAGAGAAGAGGAGCCCCTGTATGGGTCAACAGTGCGTGGCGTAAGGTGGCTGGAGTCCCCTTGCCGGTGACATGGCACATATGGCAGGGTAAGGGGCTACAAAGCCCCAATTGGATGCCACCCGATAGCATCTTCCGTGGGTTTTTTAGTTGATACAAAACTAAAACTAGAGGGAAGAGTGTTTGGCGTTGTGAGGAGGCCTAAAACCTCCCCACCGGCGTCCCCATGGTGGCAGTGCAAAGGGTTGTGAAGCCCATCACAACAATAGCATGGTATAATAGAAATAAAATAAAATAAAAAAGAAAAAGGAGGTAGACATCGGCGACAGGAGGAGGTTGGGGATGCCATGCCAGCTTCTCCTCGTGGGTGTCACCCACAGCTGTGCCAGAACAAAGCAAGAATGCTCTTTGATGTGGTATCCACTCAATGTTGAAGAAGGAGGAAAGAAATGACTCGGGTAGGGTTTTTAAACCCATTTTGACTGTGGCCCATAGTGGGCAATGGCCCTAGCCCAGTCCAAGAAACAAAGGACAGCGGGGCCAGCATAGTGAATTGTGGCCTAGCCCAAAAGTAAATAAAAAAATAAAGAGGGGATTGAATGGGTTGCGGGCCATCACAATGGGCCACAATTGTGGCCCAGCCCGAAAGTAAACAAAAAAAAGAGGGTCGAAGGAGTCAAGCTACAATAGGCCCGACCTAGATAAAAGTCACCGTGTTACCAGATCCACAACTTGAAAGATCTATTAAACTGAGTTTTGGCCCAGCTTTCCTGACCGGGTCCAATTCAGACTTGAACTAGTCAGATTATAATATAATATAATATTATTATTTTAATATTATTTATTTAAAAAAATCTGAAATTTATTTCCTCTTATGTGTATGATCTTATTGTTCAATAAATGCATAAATTATTTCATCTTTATTTTTTGGCTCTTATTTAAATTATTGTTATTATGCCATATAGAATTGTTTATCCAATATGGGGCAAATAGTTTGTACCAAAATTAAGAAAAAAATTGGTTGCCCAAAGGTGCAAGATTTTTTTTTTTTTAAAATTTTAGATGAAAAATCATTAAATTCCATAGTAAGATAAGTATGATCGAGGTTACAATTTGTATATCAAAATTCACTCTTAAAGGAATGATTTTGATGACACTATTAGTTCATCCATCAAAGTAAGGTTAAAGTGAACAATTTCTGTGTTAAGACCTACTCTCAAAGGAGGATCTTGATGACACTACTAGTTTATCCATCAAAATAAGAATGGAAGGAACAATTTGTATGTCAGAATTTACTCCCAAAAGAGAATTATAATGATACAACTATTTCATCCATAGAATTTAATATTGGTGAGAACACTGTATTAAGATTGACTCCCAAAAGAGAAATTGTAATGACACTACTAATTCATTCATAATTGTTTAAATTTTTATTATTATTTATTAGTGTCTAACTCAAAGTATTATGTGACCAAAATTTTTATTTCTTGCAGTAAGCATACCAACATCATTGCATTTACAAACTTCATTTGTTCCTGTTTTGAATGGCTCTAATTTTCTTGATTGGGTTGAGTGAGTCCGATTCACCTTAGGAGTTCTTGACCTGGACTCATCCCTTACGAGTCTAAAACCACCACCCATCACTAACAGTAGTAACAGGGATGGGAGAGAATCATTCAAACAATGAGAGAGATCAAACGGGCTGAGTCTAATGTTCATGAGAATGACCATAGACGAAAATATAAAAATTTACTCCCTAGTACTGAGGGTGCCCCAAATATTTTTGAAAACTGCTGAGGATAGGTTTCGATTTGCAGATAAAGTTTTAGCAAGAACATTAATGGCTAGACTAACCACCATGAAATATGATGGAGCTAAAGGAATGCAAGAGTATATCTTTGAAATGACAACTATTGTTGCCAGATTACAAACCCTGGGAATTAAAGTAGAGAAGTCTTTTAATGTGTAGTTTATTCTGAATTCATTACCACCCCAGTATGGTCCATTCCAGATGCACTATAATTGTATTAAAGATAAATGGAATGTGAATGAGTTGGCAAGTAAGGTAGTTCAGGAGGAGACAAGATTGAAACAACAAAGACGTTACCCTGCTCATTTTGTGACTAAAGAAATTGGAAAGAAAAAGCACCAATATGGAAAAATGAAATGAAATGGACTAGTGAAAGGAAAGGAGCCTGTGAAAGTCAATCAGGTTCAACATAGTAGTGGCAAATGCTACTTTTGTGAGAAACTCGAACACATGAAAGTGGAGTGTCCAAACGTAAGGCTTGGTTTGAAAAGAAGAGTAAGCCTTTTACCTTTATATGTTTTGAATCAAACCTTGTAAATGTTCCTACTAACTATTGGTGTCTAGATGGGGGTGCTAATGCTCATGTTTCCATTACCATGCAGGGATACCTTACAAGACTTATAGCAAAACCCAGTGAGCGATTTATCTTTATGAAAAACAAGAATAAGGCTGGAGTTTTAGCCATAGGAACATTTTGTTTCATTTTGAGTAGCGCTCATTGTTTAGACCTTCATGACACAGTTTTTGTGCCTTCTGTGAGGCATAATTTAATTTTCTATCCAAACTTGACACTGATGATTATTCTTTTTCATTCGATATTGGTAGTTTCAATTTGTTCAAAAACACCTTATTCATTGGTTCTTGGTTTCTTTCTGATAGCCTTTATCTATTTTGCCTTTATAATACATTGTAAAAAAATATCTATGCCCCGCACCATGAAGCATGTATTGGAACTAAAAAAAACATGATGGATAAGAACTATTATGACTTGTAGCATAAAATATTGGGGCACATATCCAAAGAAATGTTCCAGAGATTAGTAAAAGAAAGGATAATTTCGCATTTAGATTTTACTAGTCTTGAAGTGTGTGTGGATTGCATTAAAGGAAAGCAAACCAAGCGTACTAAGAAAAGTGCCACAAGAAGTAACGAGCTTCTTAAAATAATACACACAGATATATGTGGATTGTTCTCCATTGAATATTTTGGTGTAGAAAAGTATTTTATCACTTTTATAGATGACTCTTCACGGTTTGGATATATCTATCTGTTACATGAGAAATCTCAAACAGTTTCAGTACTTGAGGTATTTCTCATGGAGGTAGAAAGACAGTTAGATAGAAAGGTTAAAATCATCAGGTCAGATTGAGGTGGAGAATACAATGGAAAGTACGACAAATCGGGTCGTAAACTTGACCCATTTGCCAAACTTCTTGAACAACATGGTTTTGTTTCACAATACACGATGTTAGGAAAGCCACAACATAATGACATTGCTGAAAAGTGTAATCAAACCTTATTAGACATGGTCAGAAGTATTGTAAGCAGTTTCACTTTACCCAAATCATTGTGGGGTGAAGCTATTAAGACGATAATGTATATTTTAAACCGAGTTCCTAATAAGTCAGTTCCAAAAACTACTTTTGAGATATGGACTGGTAGGACACTAAGTTTAAGCTACATGCATGTTTGGGGTTGCCTAGTCGAAGCGAGACTTTACAATCTACATGAAAGGAAACTGGATCTAAGAATAGTGATTGGGTATTTTATTGGCTACCTAGAGAGATCCAAAAGGTATAGGTTCTATTATCCAAAACAGTTAGAGAATAGTGGAAACAGGAAATTTCAAATTCATTGAACTTGGTGAGATTAGTGGGAGTATGGAGCCTAGAGATGTGATCATTGAGGAAGAACTAGTAGGTGTCTCTATACCTACATCCTTAGAAAAGATAGTGATTCCTTCAATTGATGATCACGATGATACATTGGAACAAGTAAATGATCACTCATCTCAGAATGATAATAGCAATGATGAACCAAGTACGAAGTTAGAACAAGTAGCCCTACGCGTATCTCAGAGAGATTGGATGCTATTTTGGCAAACTACGTGGTCTATCTCCAAGAATTTGAATTTGATATCGGGACAAGTGAAGATCCACTAATGTTTTTGCAAGCCATAAAAAGGAGTGATTATAGTAAATGGATTGATTTAATGACCCAAACTTGCCTAAGCATGGCCCATAGATTTTACTCTTAGTTGCCATGACATTTTAGGAGCTCTAGTTATTTTGGAAAGCCTTAGAGTCTTTGAATTAGCAACTTGAGCCCAAGAGGGGAGCAACCCTAGAATTTTTTGTAATTTTCTACCCTATTTAAAAACCCAGTCCTAATGGCTTTAGGCCCATGACCCGAATCTTAGTCATAAGTGCTATGTGTCATGTAAGTGCTATACTATGAATCTAGACTTGATAGTGGGATAAGAGGGAGAGAGAAGTGTAGGAAATCACTAAGAAGTGGCTTGCACGCCTTCCTTAAAAGAATTGCTACTCGTCAACATGCTAGAAACCTTCTAGAAGAATCAAGGGACAAAATGAACCTAAGAAGACTAAGGGATTTCTAGCGAGCCCATCTTCCCACACGCCTAGACCTTTGTCTTGGCCCAATTTCGAGTTCCAAAATAGATTTCTTGGGAAGGGAAGAATAGGGAAGAGAAATATAGCTTTTCAAGAAAATTTGCATGGGAAACCGAAGGGAGGTACAAATGATTTCGAATTTGGTCAGTTTTTGCCAAGTGTCAAGCATGCACTAAGCTTCTAGAAGATTAGATGAAGAGACTCTTATATCAAAGGACAAATATGCCTTTAGGGTTTCGGCTAACACACTTCCAAGCACCCCATTCACTTGCCACTTGTCACTTAGACTATCCTTAGACTAATGGCACATGAGAAGTCACATAAGGAAGGAGCACTAGGAAGATGAAGCATCAACTTGGGAAATAGAAGAAGGAGTGGACGGCTAGGGCAATGGCACACGCCCAATGCCATTTGTTACCTATGCTAAAGGTTGCTTGTTGGAAAAAGGAAGAGACATGAGATGTTTTACAAAAGTACCCTTGAAGAGATATTCACTTGCTTAAGAAAATGGAGGGCATAAAAGGAAAAAGGGAGGGTTTTGGCCAAGGGAAGAAGGACCCACACGCCACTCAAGCTTTTTGTCTTCCCAATGAAATCCAATGATGGGGAACACCAAGGGACATTTTGGCAAAAAAAAAAAAAAAAAAAAAAAAAAAGAGGAAGAGGGGAAGACCACTTGTCTTGCATGCAATGAACTTCAAACAACCAATGAGGGATTGAGGAAAATTCTATAAAAGGAAGATGAGTCACACACCCAAAGGCTTTCTTCTTTTGTCATTTTTGAATTCTACATGCTCTCTTACACAATCACTCAGAAATTTTCCTCCACTTTCTCACATTTTCTCTCGATTTCTTTCTAACCAAACAAGAGGATTCCTTTTCAAGAGAAGTTTTTCACGACCTTCCAGACTAGGAAATGTAAGGATTCTTTTTTCTCTTAGTTCTACACACACAAGTCACTTTCTCAATCCAAAAGTGAGATTCAAATCTCCTAACATTTCGAAATGATGGAACACACACACTTTCTACCCCATTTTCTTGGCAAATGACTTAGTGTTTTTAAGAAAACCCTTGAAGCCGAATGGTGGGGGGGAGTTCATCGTCTAGATTTTTGGCCACACTCATGTATTTTCACTTTTATTTGAGTTTAGTCGAAGATACAAGGAAGTGGAAGGGTTTCTTGATTCAAAACCCTAGAAGCCAATTGGTGGCATTTCATAAACCTTAGTGATAACCCTAGAAACCCTCACACACTCAAGAATATGGATTAGGGTTTTGGAACCCAATTTCTAGTAAGTTATATCTCGATTTACAGCTTGCTATTTGTTTCATTTCGTGGATTTTTGTAAGTATATACTCAACTTACTCTCGGTTAATACTTGTATATATTTCTGTAAATCCTTTCATTGTCATGTTTGTTTTTTTTTTTCTATTTCTTGTTTGTTTGTTGAAGATGCTTATATGATCTTGGATTATAAATATTACATGAATGATATAATTCGGTTTAAGATGAAAATGATAAGAATGTTCTTAACATGTTTCGGTTTTAAGGAGATATTGTTGTCAATTTGTGATACTTAGTGATTCGGCTATACCATGTCTTGGAAGTTTCTGACCTTAGCCAAAACCTATGATTTCATGCTTTGTTTCGCTATGCTTTGGTTTTTACATCATATGCTTGAAATTTGGAATACGTTTAAGTGATAATTCTTCATGTTTTTGTGCCTATGTGTTTCGGCCTAAACAAGTTCTCATGACCCCATGTATGCTTTTGATGTCTCATGTGTTTCATGTTATCATGCCATGAATCGAACATGTTATTCTTGGTTATTTCATGCATAGCATTTCATATGTCCCATGCCAAGTGTAAGTATGCATGTCTTAAGTCTCATGTCACATGCATTTGGTTAAATCTTTCCAAAGGTGTTTTCAAATAAAAGAGTTTAAATGTTTTATCACGACCCCAAAT
Source organism: Pterocarya stenoptera (assembly GCA_003123785.1). NCBI lineage: Eukaryota > Viridiplantae > Streptophyta > Magnoliopsida > Fagales > Juglandaceae > Pterocarya > Pterocarya stenoptera. The sequence continues at coordinate 105,519 of QEOT01005326.1, read as the reverse complement.
GCAAGGATGGGGGATTTTCCTAGTGGAACTCATTTGTCCACTCTAGAATGCTTAAGAATTGGAGTGCTTAAGAATGGAGTGAAACCCTTAGGTAGACGAAGAACAGTTGACGAGCCTCGTATAGATTCTTTTTAAAGAATGCCCGAGCGAGGAAGCACCTAATGCTAGTGGGTGTATAAGGCATGTAATCCGACGAATTAAGGTCAAGTTAATATGATTATTTGTTTATGACGTATTCATCACGGTGCATAGACCATTGATGGTGTGGTAACTAGTAGGAACACGTGGTGCAAAGGGGAACCATGTTGCGTCCACCCTATGAACAAGAATAAGAGCTTATAAGATAAGGATCACTTGATAAAAATCTCGTGATATGATAAGGATCACTCGATGCAAATCTTGCGATATATTTTGATAAGAAAAGTTCTGATTAAGACCAACATGAAAAAGAAAGCCAAAGAATTTTTTTGAAAAATGTTTAGATCTCAGTTTTTGAGAAACAATATTTTGAGGAAGTCCCATGTTTTGGGAGATTAAACTCTACTCTATGTTATTTTAGGATACTATATCTTATGATACAGATTTATGGTTATGGACAATATGGGTAATATTTTGTTAGTACGGTACCATGCGTTTTACAATTTCTTATCACATTGCTAAGAATATCTGACTTTTATTATTTTTCCATTGCTACGAATTGCATATTGCTAGTGTACTTAGGTGCATAGCATATTACCTATCATGTACGAGGGATGTGTAGCCTTGTGTTACATGTCCTGATGTTTCAATCACCGTCCAATCCCAAGTGGGGGCTGGGGGCGCCACAATAGATGCCATGAAAAAAGAGCTGAAATCCATGGATTAAAACCAAGTCTAGGATCTCATTGAATTGCCTAAAGGGTGTAAACGTTAGGTGTATTAAGACAAAACACGATTCAAAAGGCAACGTTGAACGATATAAGGCAAAACTTGTTGTTAAGGATTTCACCCAGAAAGAATGCATTGATTACAAAGACTTTTTCTCTAGTATCTAAAAAGAACTATCTCAAGATCATTATGGCATTGGTGAATCATTATGATTTAGAGTTGCAGTACATGGATGCGAAAACGGCATTTTGAAATGGAAGTTTGTGGCATGCTTTAGCCACAATACATGGTTTATGGCTGATGAACTTTATTTCAAGACTTGGAGTTGTCGATTTTATTGCTAGATTGTTGAGATTTTTTGTGATAATTCCTCTGCAGTATTTTTCTCCAGAAATGATAGATATTCTAATAGTACCAAGCACATGGAACTCAAATACCTAAGCGTTAAGGAAGAAGTACAAAAACAAATAATGTCTATAGAACATATTAGTACTATGCATATGATAGCGTGCCCATTGACAAAGGGTCTAGTAGCATGTTAATGAACATGTTGATAGAATGAGTCTTATGTCTCTATCCATGATATAAACATGTTAATGAGCTCGCAAAGTTTACAATATTGTGTTGTACTGGCCGGTATTTACCGTGCCAGACTAGTAACCGGCACGAAGGAGATAGGTATTTCGTACCAGGTCAAATACCGGCCATTTTGGTACGTTCTGGTCAATACCGACTGGTTTTGGGTGTACCGGCCAATTTTCAGTATACTGGCAAAAATTTTGTAGTTTTGTATTTTTAGTATATTTTCATAATTTTCACTCCAATTCTCATATTTGAAGACTATTTTTTAAAACTTTTTTTACTCATCTTTTCTCGAGAACTGAAAATCAAATCCTTACTCCCATTTTGGTGATGAAGATGAGTGATTATTTTTTTTAATAGTTGGATTGAGAACTTAGAAGTAATATTGAGTTTTATAAATATGTGTTTTAACTTTTTAAGACTTGCATTGATGTTATTTTGAAATATAATTTATACACATATAATTAATTTATCTATATATAGACTATCCCAAAACGGTACTCGAAACCGTACTGGTATCGGTACTTAAATATTTCATTCCAGTGACTTAACCGAAATTGTATTCAAAACTTTACGGGAAGCTTAGGGAGTTCTTTTCCGGGATTGACTATTAACTTGTCATATTCCTCTTTAAGTCTTCTCGGCATATTTTCTTTTGGCGTTGACTTGAAAACTTTCATGGTATGGAGTGGAGTAGTTGGTGGCTTTCATTGTGGGTGACTGGGAGGGCTAGAAGGTGAGAACTGGGTGCTTTGATCCTTGGTGCAATTGACCTTGCACCACACCAAGAGAGAGAGGGATACAAAATAAGAGTTAGAGGAAGCCCTTGCTAGGGCACAACTTAGTTGCTGGCAGAGGCAGAAGAGGATACTCCAGCTCCATTATCGAAATACCCAACTTAAGTTTGACCTGGCGAGGTCACGAGAGCAAGCCGGTTTCCATCGCCTCAAGACAGTGCTCAGTAAGGAAGCGAGGGAAAATCTTCAGGACTCCCTCGATCACCAGCTAGAGGAGTTGGACAGCCTCCGGGTCAAGAATCCAAGGCTGGGGAAACAACACAACTTCGATGCCTGGGGCGTACAAGTGGCTCGAGGGGAGATACGAGGAGCTTACAAGTCCCAGAAGAGCAAGTCAGACTCTTTCAAGGCCAAGTCCCAGAGGGTGAAGGAGTTAGAGGCTGAGAATGCCTCTGCTTGCGCTGGGGAGTGTAGCGAGAAGAGTCGGGCTAATGAGTTGGAGACTAGGTTGGCTGAGGCCAATCGTATGATAACCGCTCGTGAAGTAACTATCAAGAACCTGCGCTTTCACCTGGATCATGTTGAGGTTGCCGTCCCTCAGTTGCTTGACTAGTTGTCACATGTCCGTTTGGTTCGTGATGATGCCTAGTCTTACGACTATTTGGAAAGCTTGGAGAGAATGCAAGATAATGTGCTCGTTAACCCTCATAGTGACTTGAGGTCTCTGAAGGTGAAGGACCTTCCTCCGGACTCGGCAACACTGAAGCGAGGTGCCTCAATAGGAAAAGGAGTTGATCCCAAGTGCCCTTTTAGAACCCTGCTAGCTGAACCCTAATTTCCACGCATCTTTTCCTCTTGTATCTTTGTGTTTTTCTATTCTCCATTGGTACCTATACTTTGTAAAAATGTTAGTGAATTTAGGAGTATTACTTTATCTTCTTGTGCTTCTTTCTCCATTTTTGTTTTGCCTTTTCCCTTTTTTGTACTTGAGTGGTGTAACGGGCAAGAGCAATTGGGTGAAGTTGGCAAGTAGAGGCGATGCCACATGCCTTTCCTAGGTGGGCTGGACTTGGCTTGAGCGGGCTACTCAAGTTACTGAAGGCCAGTACATTTCACTGGCCTACCCATATTCTGCAGGTTTTGTTGGGGGGGGAGGGAGCTATACAAAAAGGTCAATACAAATAACACTTAATTGTAGTTGCAATTGTGGAGTTTGCAAACCTAGGTCGTTTGGATGGGGTGCAATGAAAGTTCGAGACACTTGCTTAGTTGCTGCCTCTTTGATGGAGGAGACACACCCTGTGAGTTAAAGTTGGACAGTTGAGATACTGGACCCGCACTCCTCTAGGGAGAGGTTGGGATGCCTTAGGCTAACTTGCCTCTTTGGTTCCCCTAGTGAGGTAAGTTGTAGGATAGTTGAGGAGCTAATCCGTGATCGGGGTCGGGGTAAGTCATCTTCCTCCACAAGGGGGCGAAGTCGCTCTAAGTTGGATTCTCCCTTTAGTTCCTCACGGGGAGGTAAGTCAGGCAGTTTGAGACTGGACTAGCTCCCGCTCGTTGACATCACATGGAAGGTAAGTGTCAAGTAGGCTGGCACTGATCTCGCTCTTCGTGCAGCGAAGGTCAGGGTAAGTTGCCTGGCAGTCGAGAGGCTGAACCCGCTATCCATCACGGGAGGGATAAAGCAACCTTAAGTAGGGGTCGGCAAAAGTTCTGACCACTCCAACTTCATCCGAGCTCCAACGTCGCTCCAACTCTGATGGAGTCAAAGTTTTAGAAAATCGAAGTCGGAGACAGAGTTACTCCGACTTCGACCCTATTTAAAAAAATTTTGGTCTAACTAAAATGATGCTGTTCCATTTAAACAGAACGACATCGTTTTATTCACAAGGGGGTCCAAAATGCAAGACCCCTTTCATTTCGTTCTCACCTCTTCTTGCATAGGAACTCTCTCTCCCCCTCTTGTTCTCCTTCTCCAACTCTTCTCTCCCCGTCTCTCTTCTCTCCCTGTCGTCTACACTGCCACCAACCATCGTAAAGGGAACTTCATTCATCGTTCTTTCGTCTAAGACTTACATCTTATATTTTGTTATAAGGGTTTTAATTATTTGTTAATTGAATGATTTAGGGTTCGAAAATTGTTGAAGTTGTTTTTGAAAGTTGTTGTTTTTATGGTTTTTGACATTTTTGTTGTTGATTTATTGTTTGAATGGGGGATTTCTATTTTTAGGGTTTTAGTCAGGAGATTTGTGGGATTTTGTTTGGGAAAAATCGAATAGTAACCTTCCAACAAAGTTTCCTAAAGAGTGTCATTTATGACTGATATGTGGACCTCTATACAAAATGTGGGCTACATGTGCATCACAACCCACTTTATTGACAGTGCGTGAATTTTGCAGAAGCGGATTATCGACTTTAAGAAAATTGCTGATTACAAGGGTTCATCCATTGGTAAGGAGATGGATTGGGGGATTAGAAAAGTGTTTTGTATCATGGTTGACAATGCTGATGCCAATGACACTGCCATTGATTGGTTCATGCGAAATACGATGATAAATGAGGATATCATTTGTGAGCACGAGTTTATCCATGTTCGATATTGTGCTCATATCATCAACCTCATAGTTTCTATGGGGTTGAAGAAGGTTGATGATTCCATTAATAAAGTCTAGAACCTTATAAGATATGTGGGGGCTTCCTCCCAGTGGCTCCACCAATTTAAGGTAATAGCCGAACAACTTAAGATCTCATCTTCCAGTATGTTGCAACTGGATGTTCCGACTCGATGGAACTCTATATACATGATGTTGAATGCAGTGCATAATTACCAACCAGTGTTTAAGCAGATGGAAGTTGAGGATGGGGGTATGAGGTATGCTTTGCTAGAGTCAGTTGGAGGGAGATGGGGGCTCGGTGTGCCGGACACAATTGATTGGGCCAATGTCAGGTATTTTAGTCAAATTTTGAAATTATTTTATCATACAACTATGTAGATATCTGAAACAAAATATCCTACTGTGAACATATACTTCGAGAAGCTCTTGGAAATTTTTAACCACTTGCAATAGAGTTGTGCTGATAGTGTGGGTTTGTTGCATGTTATGACTATGAGGATGAAATACAAATATAATAAATATTGGGGGGATGTTGAGAAGATAAATAGATTATTATTTGTAGGTATGATCCTTGACTCCCAATATAAGTTTGCAATTCCAGAATCTTGGATTAGGGATGTCCTCGGTGATGAGGATGCTGATCCGTTTATTACCAAGCTTAAATGTGATCTTGATGATTTATATAGCTAGTAAAATAGCAATGGTCAATCTTCAACTGAAGGTGATGGCTCCTTACACCTGACCGACTTACCATATTCCTTAAATGACACACATGCAGAGAGTTTAAATTTATTGCGACTACTACAGTATCATCAAAACTATGCATCGAGGAACATATGTAGTGTAAGTCTAAGCTTAAGCATTATGATATGGAAGATGTCGAGGCACCTAGTGATACATTTTAAATATTAACTTGGTGGAAGGTGAATTCTGGCAAGTTTCCAGTCCTTTCCCAAATAGCCAGAGGTACTAGTCATTCCTATCACTACGGTTGCATTTGAGTCGGCATTTAGTACTGAAAGTCATATATTGGATGCTTATCGGAATTCATTGTCTCCTACCACCATCGAGACCCTCGTTTGCACATAGAAATGGTTAAGTCCAGCACCTATTGGAGTAGATACCGTTGATGCCGGAAGCTATAGGCTTGAATCGGATAACTTTATGGTTTTAAATGATTATTACATAATTTTAACATTTTCATTATTTAATTTATAATTTATATGATTTTGTAGACCTAGCTGTGAACTCCAAACTAATTATGGATGACTGAGATGGATGCATCATGGGATAGAGAACAACCTGGCCCCTTTCTTGGTGAGAAACTCAATGTATGTTACTATCATGCAAAACTCGTTAGAGTTAGAGGTGGAGGTGAGTTCATAATGTGTTCTATTTTATGTCATGTATCACTTGGCTGATGGTTTAGATTCCATCATTCTAGAAGTCTATAGTTAAATGACTAAAGAAAAGATAGTGCATCTAATTAGTAAAACTTAATGCAGGAAATCACTATCGAGTATCTAGTCGAAGATGATTTTTACCTCCAACCCCTATCAAAGTCTGAGGTCGGAGATGGGTATTTCGACCCCGTTGGAGTCGAAGCCCACCTTTAGCTAAGGTGGAACTCATCCCTTTGTATCTCCCGCAAGGAGGTAAGTTGCTGGGAAGTTTGAGATTGGACTCATTCTTGCCTGTTGACACCCATAGGGAAGGTAAGTGTTGGGTAGCCAAAGGCTAGATCTGCTCTCTACCGCGGGAGGGGTAAAGCATCCTTAGGGCGTAACCTATCTCTTTAGGTCCCATTGGGAGGTAAGTTGTCGGACAACCAAAGAGTTGGGTCTGCTCTTTGCCATGATGGGGTCTGGGTAAGTTATCGGGTAGCCAAAAGGGTGAACCTGCTCTCCTTCATGAGGGAGGTCAGGCCATTGGGAGGGTTGGACTCGCCTATTGATCCTCACTAGTAGGTAAGTTGTTGGGCAGTTTGGGACTGGACCAGCTCCCGCCCATTGATATCACAATGAAGGTATGTTGTCGGTGATGGAGATTATGTTCTTGGAGAAGGGAACTGAGATATAGCTGGAAAGGGTGCTTCAGGGCGAGACATGATCATTCTTGAAAAACCATACTTTCATTAATAGAGTTTACATTGTTAGCCATGGTAATATAACTTACACGTTTTACACTTTTTAACAATAAAACTTCTGCAGATGTTTGACTTTCTAGGGATGTGACAGCTCATTCCCTTGAGAGTCTCGGAGCCAGTAGGAGCCCGAGCGATTGCTGTCGGTAATCACGAATGGGCCCTCCCACTGAGGACCCAATTTTGCTTTGTCTTAGATGGTCGTCCCTGTTTGCTTTCACACCATGTTGCCTATCTTGAACACTTTTGGTCATACCCGCTTGTTGAAACATCGTTCAACTCTCATTTTATTGACCATCATTCTTATTTCTGCTTAAAGCCTAACCTCCTCTAACAAGTCAAGATGTTCTTCTAGTCGCTCATTGTTGAAGTTTTGCTTGAAGTGTTACGCCCTATATGTAAGGATCCCAACCTCGACTAATGACATTGCCTCATGTATGTAGGTGAGAGTGAATGGAGTTTCTCCGGTCAAGGTCCTCACTGTGATCTGGTATACCCATAACACACCAGGGAGTTTTCTGTCATTGAGTATCTTCTTGAGAATCCCAATTAGCATCTTATTGGTTGCCTCATTTTGCCCGTTGGACTGTGGATGTCCTGGAGACAAGTACCAGAATTTGATTCCCAGAACTAGCCACCAGTCTCGGTAATGGTTAGAGTCAAACTACCTTCCGTTATCCAATATGATGATGTGGGAGATGCCAAATCTGTAGATGATAGTCTTCCACAAGAAGTGGGGGATGTTGCTTGTCTACCACCACCACCACAAATTTTACTCCCCCTTTGCTCGGAAGGAGGGGGAATACCAGGTCAACCCCCCGTTGGATGAACGGCCAAGACGAGGTGATTGATGTCAACTCCTATGGTAGGCAATGAGGTACTTTGGAGTACTCTTGACATTTCTTACACTTCTGAACGTATTCTTAAGCATCTTGGAGGGCACGAGGCTAGTAGTACCCCGCCCTCATCACTTTTCTTGCCAATGCCTTTCCTCAGGAGTGGTCACTGCAGATTCCCTCGTGTACCTCTTCCAATAGATTCTTGGCTTCTTCAAATGAGACTCACCTTAAGAGAGGCGTGGAGTGACCTTGCACTGTACAAAACCCCTTCAAGTAAGGTGTATTGTGCTGCTTTGTTCTTAATTTTCCTAGTTTCTCACTTGTTATAGGGCAACTCGTTGGTGTCTATGTACTTGATTTTGTCCAACGCCCACTCCGGGGCTCTCGACTTTACCTCTATGACTTCAACTCCTACGATGGGCACTTCAACAGTCCTAACCATCGTTTATTCTCGTAGAGGAGAGTCTTCTTGTCCAGATGCCGCTCGTACCAACCTATCCACTTTTTGGTTCTCGGCCCTTGGTACTTGTTGGATCTGACAATATTTGAAGTGGACGTGCTCGCCCTCTATCAAGGTTAAGTACTTCTTCAATTTTTTACTCTTTGTAGCAAACTCCCCCCCGCACTTCGTTGACCACCACTCTAATAGTTGGCCTGCACCTTTATCTCTTTAGCGCCCAATGATTTGGCAATCACCAACCTAGAGAACAGTGCCTCATACTCAACTTTGTTGTTAGTGGTTTTAAATGCTAACTTAATAGTGTAATCATGCTCCTCACCCGTATTCATAACAATATACACCCCTACTCTCCCTCCAGCCCAGCAGGACGATCATCAATCTAGACCTGCAGGGCTTCATCGGAGGTGCATGTTCAACTTCTTTTAGAAAGTCGATGAACTCTGCTATAAAATCCACTGCAAAGGCTTCATGGAGGTTGGCAAAGTGTTGCTCGGAGGCTCCACTTTTGACTAGAAAATCATCCACGTAGACCGCTATATTTGATTTTTAAACATGTGGTTGACCAGCCGCTGCTAGGTGGCCCTCGCGTTTTTTAATCCAAATGTCATAGCTGAGTAGCAATACAACACCGATTAGTGATGAATGGAGTCTTCTCCTCATCTTCAGGGTTTATGCAGATTTGGTTGTACCTAGAGAAGGCGTCCACAAACTCAACATGTGATGACCCGCAGTGGAGTCGACGATCTGATTGATGCGGGGTAGCAGGAAGCTATCATTTGGATACGCCTTATTCAAGTCTGTAAAGTCGACGCACATTCTCCATTTTCCATTTGATTTTTTCACCAACACAACGTTGGATAGCTACTCTGGGTAATGCACCTCCCTTATGAAACCCACTGCGAATGATCGGTTAACCTCTATAGCAATGACAGTGTTCTTCTTAGCACTGAAGTTTCGACGTTTTTGTCTTACCCCCTTGGCTTCTGGGTCCACGCGTTTTTTAATCCAAATGTCATAGCTGAGTAGCAATACAACACCTATTAGTGATGAATGGAGTCTTCTCCTCATCTTCAGGGTTTATGCAGATTTGGTTGTACCTAGAGAAGGCGTCCACAAACTCAACATGTGATGACCCGCAGTGGAGTCGACGATCTGATTGATGCGGGGTAGCAGGAAGCTATCATTTGGACACGCCTTATTCAAGTCTGTAAAGTCGACGCACATTCTCCATTTTCCATTTGATTTTTTCACCAACACAACGTTGGATAGCTACTCTGGGTAATGCACCTCCCTTATGAAGCCCACTGCGAATGATCGGTTAACCTCTATAGCAATGACAGTGTTCTTCTTAGCACTGAAGTTTCGACGTTTTTGTCTTACCCCCTTGGCTTCTGGGTCCACGCTTAGGAGGTGTTACATAATCTTCAGGTCAATCCTAGGCATATCCTCATGATTCCAGGCGAAGATGTCCTGGTGTTCCCTGAAGAGCTATTGTATGGCGTGCCTTATTTCAAGTGCCATTTCGCTGCCAATCCTAGTTGTAATTTTAGGGTGGCTTCGTTCTAGGGGGATTAACTCCATCGGCTCATTTGACTCAACCGTCCTGAGGGTCTGTTCATCTTGGATCTCTTTATCCGTTGTGGCGTGTTTAGGTAGGGGCAGAAGAGCGTGATCATCATCCAGGTGGTGGACTACATACACCCCACCACCCTTTAGCTTCAATTCCTGTACGTATCACTCTCGTGCTAGGACTTGCTCACCTCGGATTTCACCTACTCCCTGGGGGGTTTGAGAACTTCATCTTTAAGTGATAGGTCGACGTCACAACCCTTAAACTGTTGAGGGTGGTAGGCTTGCCAAGTATGGCATTGTAGGACGAGGGATCTTTTACCACTATGAAGTCTGTCATGGTTAAGGCCGTATGAGGACCCTTCCCTGCTAAGAAAGATAGGGTGATGGTGCCTACTAGCTAGACCATATCTCCTGAGAAGCCTTTCAATGTCATGGGTGCTGGCCAAAGACCGGTGAGATTAATCCTTCTAGTGGTGAAGTTGGCGACCAACATAGTTATCACCAGAGTGTCATCTTGGGGGTAGAAGACCCCCTCCTCGTCACCTTCTTCGAAGGAGATGAAGGGTGAAGGATCACCTCTACGATGATTGGTGGGACGGTATTTAGCCGAGTACACCTTTTCGTATCGTGCTCGCTTGGTGTGTGCCTTCTTGCCGAATGGGGTGGCACCCCCGCCGGTGAACCTTCCCGCAACGGTTCTGATCTCGCCCAACGAGGGGCCCTTTTGGGGCGGTGTTAGGGTGTAAAACAATGGTGAACTGGTAAACCGGACCGGATTGAACCTATGGGTTTGGTCAGGTATCAAGTTTAGTTCAGTCTGGTACCGGTTTTATTTTTCTTAAAATCAATCAAAATTGGTCTGGTTCCGATTTTTCTTTTTTTTAAATCGAATTGGACCAAACCGAACCGGTTCATATATATTATGTTTTATATTGCATATAATTTATATATATAATATATAATTATATATAAAATTGTTTTGTATTATATGATAAATTACTAATTAATATAATATTAAATTTTAAAATCTTATATCACTAAAGTCTATTGTATTAATAGTTATACTAATACTATATAGTGCGTATTAATAGTTATACTAATATTATATCACTATATATTATAATAAACTATAATATAATATATCACTATAGTTTATAATACAATTATAATATATATTATATTATACTAAAATATATTATCATTATAGTATTAATTACTATAATTTACTATTATATAATATATGATATTTAATATAGTATATTAAAACTGAAAAACTGGGCGAAACCGGACCGGAACGGTAAAACCGAAAGTACCGGTTTAGGAGAGTAACTGATGGGAAATCGGTTCTTGAAAATGTAAAAATCGGTGCATATCGGTTCGGTCTCAAATTTTGTCCAAAACAGGACCAAACATGACCAATTACACCGGCGTTCAGGGGCGACCATGAGGTGGCCTCCATTCAGTGTTCTTCGTCTCGGGCTTCCTTCCCTCCTTGGCCTGTTGGGACTTTCTACACTTCTCTCCTGCGACCTTATTCTTTGCTCCTGCTCTAGTCTTCGGTCATGAGGGTACTCGGGTCTTGTCGCTTAATCTCTTCTCTCTCCTCCTTCAAGGAAATGCAATATTCCATGTTATGGGTGGTGTACTGGTGGTAGGTGCAATAACGATGATAATTGCTCTTGTAGCCTACTTTTTGAGTGGCGAGCCGATCTTTTTTCGGATAATGAGTGCTGCCGGGTCAAATCGAAAACCCAGGCCTCTCGTTGGGCCTTCTTCTCTGTCTTCTAGTAAGCCTTGCTCTTGCTTGGTGTCTTCCCCTTTCTGTCTGCCTGCTCCAGTTATTTCTTCCTAGGCTCGGTCAAGACCCGAAGTGTGTCCTCAGTGTTGATAAAGTTGTCGGCTTGATCCATAGACTCTCGCAGCGTGGTACGAGTTCTCTTGGATAATTTTGCCATGAACTGGGACCAAGGCCACACTCCCCTTAACAATGGTGCTGCCAAAGTTATTTTATCATCTTGGTCATATGTTGTCATGCGCTCTTTGTTGAACCTAGACAAGTACGCCTTCAGGCTCTCATCTTCCCCTTGCTTGATGGTGAGGAGATACGCCACAAGGCATCTTCTCCTTCGACTTGCCATAAAATGTGTGAGGAAATGGCGGACCAGCTCCCTAAAGTTGTCTATGGATTCAGGCGCTAGATACCTGAACCATACTTATGCTAGTCTCCTCAAAGTTAGTGGGAAGGCCCTACAGGCTATTTCCCCTGGGAAGCTATGTAGAGTCATGTGAGCTCTGAAAGTCTCCAAGGGGGTCCCTGGTCCCGTCGTACATGTCCATGAGGGGAGTTCAGAACTTGGGTGGTAGCGGCACGACCATCACCTCCATGCTGTAGGGCAAGCCAATGTTGGTGAGCAGTTGGTCTACTAACGATGACGTACCCATCCTTTTCACCATCTCTTCGTACTTTCCTTTGAGCTTATGCAATTTGCTCTATATATTCCTTATTTCTTCCTTTGTGTCACCTCCTCTTCCTGCATTTCTAGACTCCACATGTTCGTTGCTGTTGGGTTTCGTGTCGTTTTCTAATTCGTTGGTGGCTACTTTGAGTGTCTCGTTCTCTTTTAGGAAGGTCTCTACTTCAATAGTTAGCTTTCTCACCAGTTGCTCCATCGTCGCAAGCCTCGCTTCATGTTTGCTGATGACGCTTCTTCTTGTCCCTGACTTGCTTGAGAATGGGTTGCTGCAGGCATACAAAGAACATGTGAAGTCCATAGAGATCTCATAGACGGCACCATTGTTAACGTTGTATTTCGAATGATTTTGGGCCGAGTTCTAGCAACTCAGGTTTGGACCTTTATACATACATACTCAAGAAAATAAGGGAAATGAGCTCAATGGTGGCCGAGAAGCCTCTGATCCTNTTTTTTTTTTTTTTTGGGGGGGGGGGGGGACATCACATACTTTGCCTTAGGGGGCTCATGTCACTTTGACTGTTGTTTGGTTAGAATCCTTTAATGCGGCAAGACTCCTGGGGTGGCACCATTAATATGGCGTGAAGTTCAGAGAGTAGCGCCATTAATGCGGTGTGGGTCCTTAAATAAACTTTAGCCTGCGGGTGATCATCGCTCCGTCTCTCCATACCTCCTCCACATCTCTCGCCCATTTGTTTGTACAAGTTCTTGAGTGCTAGGTGTCATTGGAGGGTGTCAAGGTAGCGAGTCTCATCTGTCTCTACCGTTTGTCTTTCTTGTGTGAGAGTTGCTTCACGGATTGGTTTAGCTTACGAGCCGAATACTCCAAAGGGGTGCAATGCCTCCTTTAAAGAATGATTGTTGGGCTGGGCTGGACCCCTCGTGGTCCCTCGTGGGCCTGCCACATGGGCCTAAGAAAAGGAGGGAAAATTCCCTTACATCAACTATCACTAAGAATTGCATCAACATAATCCACCACATAGATATAACAGGAACATAGACGAAGCCAGGATTATAAATTGGAATCTTTTAAGAATACCTTTAACGAAGTGATAAAAAATATGTAAATAGTAAGAAAGAAGCAAATAAATTTCAAATTTTGCATTTTTCATAAATACTAGTAATTTTACATCTAAACTTTTCATATATTGCAATCAAAATGTGATGTTGAACTATAGAAATGACTATATAGGAATTATATAAAAGAGGCAATATATGTAAACTATAAACTAAGCTTTGTATTTCACTAAATAATGTATAACAATAACATATATTAATTTTTTTAATTAGTGCAATTATTACTGTGTAGCAGCTATCCAGTGAACGTGGGGGTTTTTGTTAAATATGTTTTCCTAGATAATTACCACAATCCCCCTTGACCTCATCACTATCGGGGAAGGCTAAAGATATGTTTGGAAACACAATTATTCTAAAATATTTCAAAATATTTTCATATATTTTTTTTTCAAACATCAGTAAAGATAAAATACCAATCATTAAAAGGACTTACTACTTTTTCAACTTCTCATAGTTGGATAGTGAGATGAGAATTTTTAGTTTTAGATGAAAATTTAAAATAATATTATTTTTTAACATTATTATTGTTTTGAGATTTGAAAAAGTTGAATTGAGATTTGAAAATTTTGAATTGTTTATTATATTTTGTGTGAAAATTTAAAAAAGTTGTAATGATGAGATGAGATGAAATGGAATGAAAATTTTGTGTCTCATCCCACTTGCCAAACCTGCTGTTCAACTTAAAAACTTAAACACATCTCAACCTAAAAAAATTAAATCTATCTCAATGGGACCCACAAAATACTACTATGCACAACTTAACTCAACATTGAAATGTAACCTAAATCTTCAATTTTTTCATCTAATTATTACTTTATCATTATAATTTTTCCAAACTCCTAAATAAAATATAAAAAAGAATACAATTTTTTCATATCTTAAAACAAAAATAATATTCAAACAATTTTTTTAACTTTATAATATTTTTATTCAATATTTTCTCTCTCATTTATCAAAACATAATAAAATATATTAACTCAAACCATTTAAGTATTATACACAGATATATTGAGATATTTTAAGTATCCAAACGAACCCTAAAAATCTTAAAGATCACACCCAGCATTATGATTCAAAATATATAACTAGTACAAATTTTTCCATGAGATCAACCTGATTAAATCAAAAACAAGAAACGTCAGTGATGGGTCTTCACTTAACTCAGGAAATACAGCAAGTAATAGTAGAGATCTTCTACCTCTTGATTCTCTGTGTCACCTTCAACTAACCCTGCAGGAGAAGCAACAGTACCGCAACAATATTGAAATTGGGAATACCACGTGAGTATGTTACTTATAAGTATGTACCTAACAGAGTTAAGTGATCTAATATTGTTTTAGACTTCCCAAGTTTTATAAGTAAAGCAAAGATGAAAAGTTTTGGCAAATATGAGAAATGCTATTCTAAAATATCTATACCGCACACCATCCACATATCATACTTTAATTTGTAAGATTTAAATTTTTTAAAATTTATATTATAAATCAAATTATGTTATGTGGACGGTCTGTAGTATAGAGATCTTAGAATAGCATGCATATTAAATTAAAATAAATCAATACATAAGTGAAATAAAAGCATTTGGTTAAACACCACATTTTCATTTCACTTATTCCCTTTTTACTATCTTTCATTTGTCGAGTAGGTAGACTCTTACTCGCACTTTGGGGCTCTACTGAAGTTTTATGCTCTTGATCTGAATTAAGAGTTGCCGGATGATATCAACTCCTTTGTCCAAGATCGTTCTCTCTCTAAAACTCTCTCCCTTCTCTCTAAACTCTCCAAAAATCGAATTCAGCTAGAGGGGTAGGGAGTTTTGGCTCCTTCCTCCTCCCTTCACCTTTGTCCATTTTTTTTTTTCGGTGTTGTGTTGTGTTTTGTTTGTTTGTTTGTTTGTTTGTTTTTTTGTTTTTTTTTTTCAGGCCGAATAAGGGAGAATTGTCGATCTGGGACATTCTGACGACCAAAAGACTACACGCGCTCCACCACGATGTTCCCCAGCTGCCGATCTGCAAGACCATCGAACGCAGTGCCCGGAGTGGTGCGTAGCCTGCACGCGCAGTTTGAAGGTTGGCGCATGGCTCTCACGCGCCACCACGAGAAGCTTTTTGTCGATGCCATGGGTGGCATTTCTGAGGCTTGCGACTCCGGGACTTTCCAGATCTATCGTCGATCTTCCTCCCAGAGTGGCGCTTGTCCTGCACATGCCACTACAACCCCTTCTCCTGTGTTTTTTTCAATCCAAGTTTTATTTTGTTTACAGATCCGGTTTTTTCGATTCTTCTATGTATTTTGCAATTTTGTTTTTTTTAAGGTAAAAATAATAAAAAAATAAATTATTGGACTTAGTGTCCATAGCAATTGTGTCCCACTCCTCCTTTAGAGGAAAGTGGGTGACAGTCCTCCTCCTCCTTGGGAGGAAGGTGGGTGATAGTCCTCCTTCTTCTTGAGAGGACGGAGTGGGATAATACTCCTCCTCATTGGGAGGATGGAGTGTGATAGTACCTCTCTTCTTTTGGAAGAGGGGTCGTTTAGTTTTGTCTTTAGAGAGCATTTTCTCTGTGCCAGGATAGAGTTTTTAGAAGTTAAGACAATATCTGCTAGAAAGAAATTTGTGGGTGGGGGTGCCCCTAACAGATATGTAGTTTAGTTTGTAATTTGAGTTTTTCCCTGTATTGACTAGTCACAGCTGTACCTTTGGTTTCATTGAATGAAATAAAGTCTATTTCCATAATAAAAAAAAAAAAAAAAGTTGCCGAATGATCCAATCTAACCCATAGGGTTTTGCCGAAGTTTTCTAGTTTGTTTTCGCAGATGAGATAAGATGAGTTGAAATTAAAGTTAAAAAGTTGAATAAAATATTGTTAAAATATATTTTTTTAATATTGTTTTTGTTTTGAAATTTGAAAATGTTGAATTGTTTATTTTATTTTGTGTGAGAATTTAGAAAATTTATAATAATTAAATGAGATGAGTTAATAGGAGTTGTGAAAACAAATGAAACTTAATTTTTTTGATCTGACGCAAGAGTCGTTGGAAAATACCGATCTAATTGCATAATTGCTAAAGTAATCGTTCCAAACATGATTTGTCCCAAAGAGTTTATGTTGGAAATTTCCATTCCAGACTAGAATTGTGACTTCTATTACCTTTTCATCTATTCATTAAAGGTGTCATTTCAATTGACATATTTAGAAAATAACCCTATATGCAATTGGGTTCATATACACAACAAAATATCAAAAAATATCTATAAAACGAGCTTAATTATGATAAAAGAAAAATATGGCCTTATAATTTTTACTAGTGCTTGAAAGGCTGTTTAACAGTAGTGATTATATGCTATGATGAAATTTTTATCCATTTGATTTTCACATTTTGCCATAAATTTCTTGAAATTGACATATTGGCTCCATAAATTTTGGTTCTTGCCCTTGACCGCAAAATAAAATTTCTAAATTTACACATTAGACCCACTTTTGGAAGTTTTATTTTATTAATTAAAGTTTTAATTTCTTAGTTATTCATTCTTAGTTTTATTTATTTCCTAAATTTTTATTTCGCTTTCTTGCATATCTAAGTATAAAATTCCTATTAGGGCTGGACGTGTCAACTTTTCAATGTCCTTTTGGAGCACTCACCGGTATAGATGATGTTTTGCCATTTTTCAGCTAATATGTCACTTTTTTCATTTTGGCTAGCCAACTCTTAAGTGTAAGTTTGGCTAATGCGAGTATTGACAAATATTCGCAAATAGTTTTACTATCCAAACGTACTAGAGTATTGGCAATGGTCTAACTAAAGGTAAAGGTAAAATTTGTCAAAGACCACATGATTTACCTTTTACCTTTGTCATTCAAGATATAACCCCATACTGAATTATCTATCTATTAGTCAAAATAATAATAAAATATTACTTTTTTAATAATAATTTTTTTTATAATTTTTTTTTCATATTTTGTAATTATACTAACTATATGTTAATTAATCATTTGTCGGGACTTGGGAGCAGATTCACAAAGGAAATGAAATTGGAGTAGCTGGAGGGAGCAATATTTGGAATAAAATAATTATTTGCCTATAAACAGTGTAATGCCAAATATGACTTTCTCTTTGGATTTATTGTGGCCTGGTTTAGATAGTGAGTTGAGATGATATGGGAATATATGAAAATTAAAAGTTGAATAAAATATTGTTATAATATCATTTTTGTTTTGAGATTTGAAAAAGTTGAATTGTTTATTATATTTTGTTTAGAAGTTTGAAAAAGTTGTAATGATTAGATGAGATGAGATGAGATGAATTGAAATGACTTCACTGTCCAAACCAGGCTACAACTCAACGGTTCAACTTCTTCCTTTTAATTAGTCAAATGCAAAAGTTTTAAGGGAAAATGAGGCATATTTTTGGATTGACTGCTAGTACTCTAAACTTAATCCTATGTTGGATTAGTCATTTGACAATTTATAATAATAGAATTACATATAACAAAGCAAACTGTTTTATTCATCTGTAAAAGAATTACAACATAGCATTAGTCCAAATAACTTGGGAAACACTTTCAGGGAACGAATCCCACCAAATTACTAGATCATCAATATGCCACGATTGTCTTGCCAAACTATGGGCAACAACATTGGCCATTCGACCTCTATGATGGACTATAACCTTAGGAAACTTGTGCAGCATGCTTCTAATCTCATGGATCAAATTTTCCCATATAGACGAAGATTCTTGTTCTCTATTAAACTCTTGTACCACCAAAAGTGAGTTACTCTCCACTTGAAGCTCAAGAATCTCCAGAGGATAACAAATCTGTAGACCTCTCAAAACTACCAAAAGTTCAATTTCCATAGGGTCCCTCATTTCATGTCCTGGTTTGCTGGCTGTGAAGAGCACCTTACCACCTTCATCTCTAAGCACCATATCCACTCCTGATCTGCACTGATCATGGAAAATAGCACCATCAATGTTTAACTTGAGAGCTCCTGTAGGTGGAGGCAGCCAACAACATTTAGGCTTCAAACCTTTTCTCTAGACTGACAAAGCATGATCCACTACTTGTTTTGGAGATAACTTCTTGTTCTCATAAACCAGCTAGTTTCTTCTATACCATATTCCCCACGCACACAGAAATAGTTTCTCCATTTCTCCTGAGATGTTCCTTCTCACCACATTAGCCACAACCTGTGCAATATCCATTTGAACCTCACTCTCCTGCAGGAAACATAATTGATGATACCAAAGGTCTTTGGGACTAGAGCAGTAGAGGAGAGCATGATTAATATCTTCCTCTCCCTCATTACACCATCTGCACTATGCCTCTTCAAATACATTTTTTACTTTCAAAACTTTTAAAGTTGGTAAACCATTCTTGCATACCCTCAATGCAAAGATCTTCACTCTGGTTGGCACTTGCATTTTCCATATATTTTTCCACATTTTCCTCTGCTTCTCCCCATATGACACCTCACCAAGCTGCCTCTCATCTCCAAAAGGTTGAAACAGAGGATAGGCACTCTTGACACTTAACACCTAATTTTTCTCATATTTCCTGACAATGCTATTTGGTTTGCTATATGATGGTAACATCATATTAAGAACCTCATAAGCTTCTCTTGGTAGTAAGAGGCTCCTAACCTTTTCAATGTCCCTCCATCTCGTATTAACATCAATCAAATCATCCACCTTGGAATTCAATTGAGATGGACGGATTGAAACTAGAGCTGGAACCAGCTTGTGATTAGGCAACTAGTAGTCAGTCCAGATGTTAATTGCCTTTCCATCTCCTACCCTCCATCTACACCCCTGGAATAATAAACTCTTTGCCTACCAGATACCCCTCCAAACAAATGAAAGTACAGCTCCTAACTTAGCCTCTTTAAAGCTTGAAGTTGGAAAGCACTTTGCTTTAAAAATCTGATGCAGCAAAGAATTTTCCTTTAAGAATTCTCCATCCATGCTTAGCTAGGAGTGCGAAATTAAAGTCTTCAAATCTTTAAACCTCATTCCCCCATGAGACTTTGAAACACACAACTTCCTCCAACTAAACCACCTTATCTTGTTTTTCTCTTTCTTTTGAACCCACCAAAATTTAGCCATTAAACTCTCCAACTCAGTGCATAAAGAGGCAGGAATTTTAAAACAACTCATTGTGTAAGTAGGAATAGAAAGAGCCACAGCCTTGATAAGAACCTCCTTACCCCTTGAGACAATAACTTCTCCTTTCATCCTTGTAGTTTTTGCTACACTTTGTTCTTGAGCTCTAAGAAAGCTTGATATCTGCCTCTACCCACCATGGGTGGTAGTCCCAATATTTATCATAATTGTGAAACTATTGGACTCCCTAAAACTGCATGATTTCTTCTTATTGGCTAGTAGGCACATTCTTGCTGGAAACTATAGAAGTCTTGTCTTTGTTCACCTTTTGTCGAGAAGCTTTTTGATACACATCCCACAGGTGAAGAATATTCAAATTTGTTTGCAAATTGGCCTTGCAAAACAATATACTATCATATGCAAACAGAAGATGATTAACCTTTGGAGCACCCATACACACACGAATCCCCTCAACTTAGCTTTGCATATCAGCTTTTTGAAGAAGAGAAATAAGACACTCAATACAAAGAAGGAAAAAGTAAGGGGATATAGGGTCCCTTTGCCTTAACCCTCTAGTAGGATAAATTGGACCCTTTAGCTCACAGTTCACCAAAATTGAGAAAGATACAGACTTAACACAATGCATCATCAACCTTATCCGCTTGGCCCCAAACCCCATCTTACTCATGACTGTCTCAAGGAAATCCCACTCTATGCGATTATAAGCTTTACTCATATCAAACTTAAGCGACATAAAACCCTTTTTTCCTTGCCTTTTCCTTCTAATAAAGTGCACCAGTTCATAAGCAATGAGTACATTATCTGAAATTAACCGCCCTGGCACAAATGCACACTATGAAGTGGATATCAGATCAGGTAGTATGCCTTTTAGCCTATTAGCTAATACCTTTGACACCAATTTGTACATGATATTGCAAAGACTTATAGGCCTAAAATAAAAAACAGACTCAGCCCTTTTCTTTTTGGGAATCATGGTAACAAAAGTATGGTTTAACTTAACAAGGAAGGAGCCACTATTAAGAGCATGTAAGACAGAAACAATGACATCCTTACCAACTATAGACCAGTACTTTTGGCAGAATAAAGGGGCCATACCATCTGGCCTAGGGGCCTTAGTAGGATTCATCTCCTTGAGTGCCATGTCCACTTCTGCTTAAACAAAATCCATATCGAGTCTTTGCT
>QEOT01005326.1:34982-46015 GCA_003123785.1 Pterocarya stenoptera | reverse complement strand
GGGAAACTTGTGATGTTGAGAACGTGCAATCAACTTCTTCGTCGTCTATCAAAGGTTGTAAGAAACCCATAATCATTGCTGTTTGCTATGTTTTTTGCATTATTTGTCTTACTTTTGTCTTTTTCCCATTTAACATTGTGGTTTCGGTGATATTGGAAGTGGCTAGTGCATTTGCTTATCTAAGTTACATTTTAAGCTTGTTCTTGAAATGAATTTATTTTATTATTGATACGCATGCCCTAACATCATGAATGTAGAAAAGAACATTTCTACTGCATCCTTTTTTTGGAAGGAAGGTTCTGCCAAACTATGCTTGTTCATACTTTTGCTGAATGGGAAGTTAGAACTCAACATTTTAGCATTAGGCAATTAAGTAGCTGCTTTGGAGTTCTTCCTGGTCTTAGGTTTGAGCCTTGGGTTGGCAAAAACTGACCGACCCTAACTAATCAGTTTTGGTCAGTTTCTGAGGGTCTGACCTCATGTTCATATTAACAAAGAACTTCAATAGTGATTGTTTAAATTTGTAGGCGAATGATGTCGTGTTCTGTGGGCGAATTCTCATGTTTTTGGCACATTTTTTTCCATTATCTGAACGCTCAGGTACTTACTCTTAGTCAACCTTGACTTTTCACCTTTATTTTGTTTGCTCTTTTTCTTGGCCTTTTGTTAGTTTGTTGATTTCATTTAATTTCTTTCAGCTGTGAATATAAAAGGGGTTTTTAACTCATCAAATGAAACAAAGTATGAGAAAGACCCTCCTGATGGTACTTCCTTTCCAAACATCATTTTGGCTTCCTTCAATGTCAATCTATTCCTGTTTTTATTACTGTGTACAAGTTTCTTTATGAGTGAATACACTAATCAATTTCCCCTTTTTCCAGGAATATCTATTGATTTCAACTTTTATAAGACCTTTTGGAGTTTACAGGTAAATTTTCCTCACTTGGAAGCATGGCTAGCCACTCCCGTGTATATTGCTGTTGTGCTTTTGAGAGGTCTTTATAGCCAGCACATATAAAACAACACCATAACTACTCTTCTTTGGTGACAAATCAGACTTTTGTTTCTTTAAAAAAAAGAGGAAGAAACCCTGTAACTTTTATTAAAAGGCCTCACTTGTGGCTGGAGAAATTGTGGGTACATCGCCTCCCTTGGTAGAACCAAAAAAATCCTATACATTTTTTAAACTCATTTACAATGTATCTGAGGTGTCTCAGCTCTATCAACTACTAGAGCCCCTCTGCACCTGCCAAGGTTGTTCTTCACATTTATAGAATTCTTTAGATACTTCTTTTGCTCCTGTTTTCACCAAATATCCGCCACTTGATTTGATTCATGTCTAAAGGAAAAGATCGTGGACTGTCTGTGAGAAGAGATTTGCTCCCAAAGCTCTACAAGAACTATGGAACACAGCCTTTGCCACATAGCCAATCAGCTAATACTCTTTGAGTTAGATTCAACTTCAATGTCGGCAAACCCATCTGCATGCAGTATCAACCCATCCAACAAACCTTGCACCTCTGCCATAGAGTTAGTACCCTCCCCATAGGAATGAGAGAAGGCCAGCAAAAAACCATCCCATCTCATCTCTCACCACCCTCCCCCACCACATAACTGATTACCCAAGCTGGACCCATCTACATTCAATTTTTATTTACCATATATCGGTCTTTGCCACTTCAGAAGACTTACTCTTGGACGTCTCGCTTCTATACGTGGTAGCCCTAGATGCTGGATCACAGAAATATCTGATGGTGAGATGGAATTTACTTTGCTCAACCTGGTCATAATACTAGCTAACATTGACTTTATTCTAACAGACTACATCCTCATTCCCTTTTATCCCATCTGTCCTTGCTTTACATCTAACCTATAGGCACTAGCTTATAAGAGGGGAGGATTCCAAGCACATACTGAGTTGAGTTCAACTTGGCTTTGTGAAACCACGACATCATCCAATCCTTCCCCTCCTGCCTACAAGCCAGCTTGAGCCCGAGAAGTCCTTCAAAGAAGCGAACATGTTCAGAAAAGTCACCAGCACAATACATGGTCCTGTATCTGACCAGTCGTCATGCCAGAAAGACAATTTTCCTTCTCTCACCAACCCTTCCGTATCCTTCAAGACCGAGGGAATAAGAAATAGGCTAGGTCTTCACATATTTGAGTCATGTCTGGAAGAAGCTATTAAAGATGGATGAGAAACTCTAAGGTACTTGGCTGGAAAATACTTTGCCCACAAAGAATGTCCATACATAAACTGCCATGTCGGCTTATGTGTAGGGCTTTTTTAACTTCTCCCAAGTCTTAACCCCTAGGGGTTGGCTCAAGTGGTAAAGGCATTGGGCTTGAGGGTATACTCCTCCCAGGTCTAAGGTTCAAATCCCCTTGGGTGCAAACAATCTCTAGGGACCATCAGATTGAGAGATTTTCTCCTTGAATTACCCGAGGTGCACTTGCGGGAAACTCTTTGCCGAGGGATTGCGCACCCCAGGGATTAGTCGGGACACTGTTCCTGGACACCCTGGTGCCAATAAAAAAAAAACTTCTCCCAAGACTTGAATTCCCAATCTACTGTCTTACATACTAACCATTCTAGAGCAAACATGACTTCCACCCAGCTAGTTTGTTTCTTATCTTTGTCACTAAGGGATCAAGCATAGAGGAAAGCAACTTCCCATTATGAATTGGAATACCCAAGTGCATGGTAGCTTAGCTTCCATAAACCCATAATGGCCGATGCCTTTGAAGAGAAGAACATAGCAGACTTTGATTTATTCACAAGCTGCCCCGGGACCTTCTCATAATACCTCTGAACATCAAACAATGATTTTAAGGATGATTTGGCACCAATCACAAACACCACCAAATCATCTACATATAGCTGGTGAGACACCAAAGGACAGCCCCTATTCTCTTGAAATGTCCTTATACTTCTGGAGTCAAAAGCTCTATGCAGCAACCTACTCAACTTCTTCCGCCAAAATAAAAAGGTAGGGTGACAATGGGTCTCCTTGTCTAAGACCAATATGAAGACTTGAAAAGTGAGGGGTTGTTATACAGACCATTAACATTCATACAATTACCCCCTGTGCTCATGGTTGGCGATCTCGATGATCATCATTGCACCTGAAGCCTCAGTGAAACCTCATCATAAAGGAAATGGCCATTACTAGGCACACATCTATTCAATCATCCTGGTGTTGTCATCTGTCATCCGTCAACCATCATTTGTCAATTCTCATCTGTCATCATACATGACATACAATCATCCAAAATGCATCTCATGTAAGTTGAATTGTGCTCAGGCAGATGTTACAGAAAATTTGAGCACAATTCAACTTGCATGAGATGCAGTAAAGAAAATTTGTGCCAACATGATTATGTGAGCATGTGGTATTAGGAAGATTTTTAACACTCTTCTTTACCCCTCAAAAATTTGTTTCTTTATGTTGGAGCTGTTAGAATTTCATGCTTGTAAGAGCATCTCAGAGCAGAATTTGCTCGTATGATTACCCTGATCTCAAAAACATGAGTCAGACATGGGGATTCAATACCTCTATTGAAAATTGTCTCAGTTAGACAGCTAGATGGATGACATATGTGATGTTTTCATACTTTGGCTAAATTTTTCTGATGGATGTCTGGGCTTTCAGGAATATTTTTGCAACCCTGCTTCTTTAACTCCTGCTCCTGCAAAGTGGCAGAAATTCACATCCGGTTTAATGGTAAACCTTTCATCTCCAGATAGGTGTTATTATCTACTTGATCTTGATGTTTCATTATTTACCTTAATTATTCAATTGGATTTTGAGATGTATAGATTGTCTTGAATACATTCGAATCTCAACCGTTAAGTGATGAAGAGGGGGACGCTAATAACTTGGAGGAAGAAGCAGCAAATTTCAGCATTAAATATCTTACAAGCACTAAACTGATGGGTTTAGAAGTAAGCAGTGTTTAGAAGTTCTGATACTGATTCATATAAGAATTTATATTTCTGGAATTTTTAAGAATAGCTTCAGCCTTCATTTAAAGTCAGTATATTTATATAAATATATTTTGGGCCACAGTTGAAGGATTCAAGCTTTCGACGCCATATTCTGGTGCAATGCCTCATATTGTTTGATTATCTGAGGGTAATGTTTATCTGAAGGTTTTAATTAAAATCCTTATATGTGCCTTCTGTTTTTCTGTATCTGTACAGTAGATTATGAAACTCTTATTTGCTTGTAGGCTCCAGGAAAGAACGAGAAAGATTTGCCATCTGAAAGCATGGTCAATGCTCTTTCCTATCTTTATCTTATGTTTGTGTTTGCCAACATCCTGTTTTTTGTTGTATTTTAGCTTATAACTTCAGAATCGTATAGTAATAAGGATATGTTAGATGTATCCATGGGTGTGTAATACTTTACAATAGACTTGAATGACTCCTTGTTGATTCCAGAAAGAAGAAATAAAATCGTGTGAGGAGCGTGTGAAAAAGCTGCTTGAAATGACTCCACCTAAAGGGAAGGATTTTCTCANCCCCCCCCCCCCCCCCCCTTTCTCACTTAAATATTTTTGAAATTGTATTGTTTGCTGTCTAACTCAATTGGTACCAAATCTCGTCCCTTAGGTGTGGTGGAAACGCGATGGTTGTCCAGCATTTGAAAAGCAACCACTAGATAAGAAAACAGTGCAAGATGGCGCTAAAAAGCGGTATGGAAGTAACTGAGTATGGTCCTTTGACTTTTTTTTGGTTCTAACGACAATAAATGCTGTTAAATTTTGATGGGTTTTAAGAGGTATTCTTGGAAGGATATAGATAAAAATTAATCATTTCTTTGTAATCCACATTTCACGGGCTTAAACGAGGCATTGGGTGATGGTGTTTATCCAGTGGTCCTTTACATCAATATAGGAATCGGTCAACTGAAAATTATGATGTTTTAAGACTGAAATGCAAATATTGTTTACAAGCTTTATCCTTGTTGGTTGGATGAGTTTGGAAGTAACTTTATGATTTTTTTTTAACGACGAGGGAACCACCCCACGGCAGAGTCCATCCATCCCAGGGAGACTAGCACAACAACCCACACCATGGCCTCCTTGTTAGGGACCCCGGTCTTGTCCCTAAACATTAAGTCCACGAGCTCGCCTTGGTAGTGTTGATGACCGAGTATCACTTTTGCCAACTTGCTTGGCCTTTGTCTTCCGTGGCAAAGGAGGGTTCCTAGGTTGATGGAGGTATGGTTTGAGTGATGGAATGATGATTATGATGATGGAATGGGGTAATCTAAGTGTTTAGGTGAATATGGCTCAATGTGGTTCGACTATGGTCAAGTCCTTGAGTGTGTGCCGAGTGGATGGGAGCAAGGGTTGGTCGAGTGAGGTGAGGCTAGGGTTTCGGCTATGATGGGAATTAGGGTTTTCGAGAATGAGGTGGAGGTTAGGGTTTCGGTTTGCAAGGCAACTAGGGTTGCCGAATCTTGAGTGGTGAGATGTTTTAGGAAAGATTCCTAAGTGTTAGGAATCCTGGTGGAAGAAGGGGGATTCAGTTTGGCTTGTTTAGGCAAGTCAAAGGTTGACTTGAGTTGTTTTAGGAAAGAGAGATTTAAGGAATTGAATGTGATTGACAATTCCTTAAATCAAGGGATTTGATTTGGAAGAGGTCAAGAGTGCAAATAAGGTAAGTGTTACCTTGTTTGAACTAGGGTTTCGGCTAGGGTAAGGGTGGGATGGAAGGAGGGTATTATGGGAAGTGGTTTATTTATGGAAGGTAGGGCAAACAAGTGTTGGTTGAATTATGCTAGTGGTGGAGGATCAAATGGATGATGGGAATCTCTTGTTGGCCGAAACTCACAAGAACAATGATGAATAATGCAAGATCAATGCACATAAATAATAAGATCAGTGGAAAATAATGGAAGACAAGAGAGTGAATGGAAAATACTCATAAGATTGATAAAATGAATCACACTTATTTACGAATTGCAAAGTGTGATTCTCTCCTTAGGGATTCACGAGTTGCACCCCAAAGAACCCAAGTGCTAAGCACCGAAAATGATCTCAAGAACAATAGCCGTCCACAAAAGGAATTTGTCAAAAGATCCTAAAGCAAGAAAAAGATGTTCTATTTATAAGCAAAACAAGTTGAAAACCCCCAATAGGTCCCTTTGAAATAAATGGAATAAAATAATTAAAATAAATGAAATAAATAAAGATAGCGGCATGGACCACATGGCCGTGGCATGCACGAGCCAATGGTTCGGCTAAGGTGATGCATGGGGTTGAACTTTGGCTTGTTCTCATGCTGAAAATGCCATTTTTGAGGTTTGGCTTGACTGTGGCTCGAGCCAAGGTTCGCTCGACTCCGCTCGAGTGAAAACAACCCAAGAGCTCTGCTCGAAACTCGCTCGAAAATCCGCTTGACTCCGCTCGAGCGAAAACAACCCGAGAGCTCCGCTCGAAACTCGCTCGACACTCCGCTCTAGCGATGTGTTCGATTTTACGTGGGAGTCTAATCAGCATGGCCTGCATGCTGGGCGCCCCGTGCATGTTAAGGCACGGGCCGAGACATGCATGTGGCCGGTCCATGGGCATGCTAGGCGCCTCGTGTGTGACAAGACATGGGCCAAGGCATACTCGTGGCATGATCAAGGGGCATGTCCCGGACATGGCTAGGACATGTGCCGTGGTTTTAGAGGCAACTTTACGTGGGGGTCTAACACTCTCACTTAAATCGCAGTTTGATCCTAGGGGGAATTGAACCTATGACATGGGGCACATGCACACAAATTCACCCTTAGAGGTTTGTCTTNGGGTATTATGGGAAGTGGTTTATTTATGGAAGGTAGGGCAAACAAGTGTTGGTTGAATTATGCTAGTGGTGGAGGATCAAATGGATGATGGGAATCTCTTGTTGGCTGAAACTCACAAGAACAATGATGAATAATGCAAGATCAATGCACATAAATAATAAGATCAGTGGAAAATAATGGAAGACAAGAGAGTGAATGGAAAATACTCATAAGATTGATAAAATGAATCACACTTATTTACGAATTGCAAAGTGTGATTCTCTCCTTAGGGATTCACGAGTTGCACCCCAAAGAACCCAAGTGCTAAGCACCGAAAATGATCTCAAGAACAATAGCCGTCCACAAAAGGAATTTGTCAAAAGATCCTAAAGCAAGAAAAAGATGTTCTATTTATAAGCAAAACAAGTTGAAAACCCCCAATAGGTCCCTTTGAAATAAATGGAATAAAATAATTAAAATAAATGAAATAAATAAAGATAGCGGCATGGACCACATGGCCGTGGCATGCACGAGCCAATGGTTCGGCTAAGGTGATGCATGGGGTTGAACTTGGGCTTGTTCTCATGCTGAAAATGCCATTTTTGAGGTTTGGCTTGACTGTGGCTCGAGCCAAGGTTCGCTCGACTCCGCTCGAGTGAAAACAACCCAAGAGCTCTGCTCGAAACTCGCTCGAAAATCCGCTTGACTCCGCTCGAGCGAAAACAACCCGAGAGCTCCGCTCGAAACTCGCTCGACACTCCGCTCTAGCGATGTGTTCGATTTTACGTGGGAGTCTAATCAGCATGGCCTGCATGCTGGGCGCCCCGTGCATGTTAAGGCACGGGCCGAGACATGCATGTGGCCGGTCCATGGGCATGCTAGGTGCCTCGTGTGTGACAAGACATGGGCCAAGGCATACTCGTGGCATGATCAAGGGGCATGTCCCGGACATGGCTAGGACATGTGCCGTGGTTTTAGAGGCAACTTTACGTGGGGGTCTAACACTCTCACTTAAATCGCAGTTTGATCCTAGGGGGAATTGAACCTATGACATGGGGCACATGCACACAAATTCACCCTTAGAGGTTTGTCTCCCAATGAGTGTTTAGTTTCTAATCATTTGGACTTTGTTGTCTCCACCAATGTGTGGAATGAAAAGTTAATTTATTCTGGCAATATTTGAGGAGATACGAGAATATTTCAACTTTGGTCAGTGTCTTAGGGTTAGCTATTTTTGGAGATGGAGTATATAGACATTTAGTACAGTTAAGGACACGTGTCTTTTGTTTTCAGAGTAGGAAGTTATTGTGTCCAACTCAGATACTTGTTTGGCACTGTGCTGAGAGCATTGGCTATGGCATCTAGTTGCCTCCACCAATGTGTGACTGTCAATATGGCTATTCCGAGGGTGTTTATCATGAAGTCAGCATATGATACTGTGTAAACCAATCCAACCATTATGTTTTGAGAAATGCTAGGTCTACAAAGAAAATTACAAAACGAAAGCTTTTGCTATTATCTTTGTAGACCCATCATTTATCTTATGTTTTCTTCTGTGTTGCTAAACCAATCCAACCATTATGTTTTGAGAAATGGTCTTAAAAAAAAAAATTACAAAAAGAAAGCTTTTGCTATTCTCGTTGTAGACCCATCATTTCTCTTTTGTTTTCTTCTGCATTGCATTATTTCTTTCTTCAAACTCATGCTTACAATTCAAAATGAAGACATTCCTAGCATATATGGCTTTACTATTGAATGCAGTACATCTAGATTTACTTATACATTATGTGTTTGTAATACTGCAGTAGACCAAGGTGGAGAATGGGAAATAAAGAACTTTCTCAGCTGTGGAAGTGGGCAGATCAGAATCCGGTGTGTATTCTCAAGCGACTTCTCTATTTCTTAACAGGCAACAAACTAACCTTATAAGATCCCTCTTGTGCAAGTTTTACTTCAAAAGTGTCTCAATGTTGGACAGTAGCAACCGACAACTTTATCAATGATGATATGTTGCTTGTGATTTAACCATCTAGTAATTACCTTTTGATGTTAAATTTTGGTGAGGCACTTTTCCCGATTTAAAAAGAAATCCAGGTTGACTTTGACAGTTACAACCGGGAAGTGTTCATTACTATAGTCTTCACGCAGGATTATGGTGGATAGTTAGAATAAAAATAATATGAGGTAGAGGGCTTCACCTATTTTAATAAAATTCTTATTTACTGATAAAAATAAAATAATGAGGTGTAGGACCTTTTGGGAATGACTGGTCTGGCAGACCAGAAAGGGGAATTAAACTTATAAAAAAAAAAAAGAGAAAGCGGAATTAAACTTCATTCCTTACACTTTTTTTTCAGTATGCATTCATTTTGTTAAGATTAGCTAGACATATTTCTATACTAAACCAGGAAGTTCAAAAAGAAAAAGAAAAATTTGAAAATTTGGGAAGAGGGATAGGGATCAACAACTTAATGAAAACTCGATGCACGCCCACACCATGTACAGGAAAAAGTCCTTAAATTCATTGTAGGATAAGAAAAATAAAAAAACCTTGATTCAATGTGGTAAATAGTAGAGGTGTAATCGGTCCGGTCTAGTGGTCCGGTCGGTCTTATTGGGATATTTCGGTCCGGGTCTTTTTTTTCCCCTTCTTTTCAAGTTTTAAAAAAATAAAGTAATCAAGTGAATGATTTAATCTAAGTGGTCTAACTAAGTATGTATTTGAATAATTAATTATTTTAATTAAATGTAATAAATTAATAAAGTTAATACTATGTGTATTATCAATAATTAATAGTTAATACCCTATCTTAAAATTCTTAGCCTTCAATGTTTTATATAATCTAAGCATAAATAATTAGGTTAGAAGAAAATTACATAATTACTTGCTTTCAATTTATATAACTACTTAAAAAATTCTAAAATGTGATGTAAATTTTTAAATAAAAATTTATACAGTAAATTCGGTTAGTCCGGTTCGGGGTGAAAAAACCCCACCTCGAGACTGGACCAAAAAATGAATTTCCCTACTTTCTTGGATCGAGACCGACTGGTTCCTTAATCAGTACAGTTCGGAAAACCGGTCAGTTTTTTTGGTCCGGACAGGAATTCTTATACCCCTAGTACCTAGAATTGAAGTGGAACCCGAAGGGTCTTTTGGGCAGTGGAAATTGAAAGGCCTTTTGTGAATTGAAAATCGAATGGTCTCTTTTATGCAACAAATGACCATTTAAGCAGTAGGGGAGTGTAAGAGATGGGTAAGTGAATGATCACAATGGGTGGAGTGGAAAGTTTGGTGTTGTAATTAAGACAGTAATAAAATTAAGGAACCAATAAAATAGTCAAAAAATTAAAGTAATTTGGAAATTGCTGAGGTGGCTTGATGAGAGTAAAGGAAATGTTTCGCAAATTTATAGGTAATAGATTGTTTTCCTGTGGAAAATTTTCCTCACTAGAAAACACTCTTCTCTTTGCTTTGCTTCATCAGAGTTTTAACAACTTTTTGGAAGTACTTAAGCAGCTTGCATTTTAGGCGTTAATAGCACTTATAATAACATCGAGCGAACTTTCTACTGGCGCTTCCTCTGATCGCAAACGGTACCAAAAATTTTCCTGCATTGGCCCAAGCCTGCGCTCCATGGCATAAGCCTCCTTGAAAATCCGCCAAAAAGCCATAACGCATCATTCTCGGTTTGGGTCATCAAATCGGGCCGACACACCAACAAACCAGGCTCCACAAACCAAATAGGGTTTTCTCTCCAGTAACTCTGTCAATAACCTCTTTGGTTTAGCTTCTATTCCTCCCAAATCAATTGATATCTTGCTCTGGCCTTGCAACTGTGACAGAAGTTGCCTCCATATGTTACACATCCTAGTCACTCACTGTTGATTTTGAGAAAAAAGATGTGCAGCTTCATTCTTAAAATGAAATTGAAGTAAGGGAAGGTTGCAAGGAAAGGTTAAATTTTGTTTTTTATGAGGCAACTGTCCCTTCTTAGCTTAACAATGATGCATATGAAGAATTAAGCGTTCTGGAGAGAAAAATAAAAAGGATGATAATTTATGCACTAGTGTTATGACAGCAGAATGATAGGACCGAGTTGATGTTATTTTATGTAAAATAATTTTCTAATGCAACTAGGAGGACAAAAGGAAGTGGAGCACAGATGAGGTTGAAGCTAGAACATGGTTTAGGTTAAACCCAATAAGTTGCAAGCCATGGTCTAGTAAGGACTTTTTTTTTTTTTTGATAAG
>QEOT01005326.1:7946-24959 GCA_003123785.1 Pterocarya stenoptera | reverse complement strand
TTTTTCAAAATGGTGGATTATGATATTGGCATGAATTGAAGCTTTGCAAAGGTGCCTAGGTTTGAAAAGCAAGTTGTAAAGTGAATAATTTTGTTTGCTCAATATTGAAGTAACTTAGAAAAAAATTGGCACTGGGTGTCCGAGAACAAAGTTTCAACTAATCTCGGGGGTGCACATGCCCTTGGCAAGGAGTTTCTAACAAATGTACCTTGGGTAATTCAAGGGGAAGTTCCCTCAATCCGATGGCTCCTAAAAATTGTTTGCACCCAAGAAGATTTAAACCTTAGACTTGGAAGGAGCATACCACCAAGATCAAAGCCTGTACCACTTGAGACAACCCTTATGGGTTCAAAAAATATATTTTTATGATGATTATATGTGCCACAGAGAGGTGGTTTCAAGAATTTATCTTTTTTCGGGCGAGAGAAGGGGAGGGAGGTATTGGAAATTATTACAGTTAGCATGCAGCACATGGGGGCCTGGGACTTTTATAACTCAAAACTCTGGTGTTTTTACATGCCAAGTTGTGGGTTTGGGCACAAACAGCAATGGTAAATAGATAGTTTGGGAAAATAAAAGATTAAACAGTGGTGTCAGCCATTATGTCAACATCAAGCATAGGAAGTGGTGTAAAAGAACGATCAAATTAGAAGCCAAACGTGAGCATACCCAATAAGATTTTGTAGGCATCAAAATAGACCTCAAGAGAGCAATAAAATATTTGATGGTTCAGTTAAAAGAGGGAATTCTCATTCAGCACTTTATACTGTGTTTTTAACTCCAGAGATGACTGAAAATTTTGAAATTTGGTGACATAAAATGACCACTGATTTTGAGTGGATCTTGCTCCTTTATGCTCAGGGCTCAAAGAAGATTTATATAGCACCTCTCTTTGCTGAATCACCTCACCATTATTCTAGTTTTTCTTGAGATTGTATAATCGTTTATTTTTGGACATAGATTGCTACTCCTGCAAGTGAAGTTGATGGTGAGGGAATCAGAGCTGATCTTGAAGCCTCGGCAGCACAGATGGATATTGATGCCACGGCAACTGGAAATATATCCCAAGGTGGCACTCCAACACCAGATGAACATCAGAAGCAAAGTTCCGACACTGATGTTGTTCAAGAGGCAGGTCAGTTAGAAGCTGATGCTGAGGTTGAGACGGGAATGATAGATGGAGAGACTGATGCTGAAGTTGATTTAGATGCGAGAGACTGATGCCGAAGTTGATTTAGATGCTGTTGGCTGATATGATAAGAGTTGAGGGACGTTCTTGGTTGCACTTAAATCTTTGATTAAAAGCATTTGCGCATTGTATTTTTAATGGCGATTTTTCTGGTGTTTTTGATGTAACTACAAGATTTTGGGGAACATTAATGCCTCTATTGCAAGAGTTTACAGAGTGCGCGCATGCACACACACGTGTCTATTTATATATATATATATATGTATGTATGGCCAGAGTAGAAGTGCAATATATTTGGAAAGTTGGTATCCTAAATAGATTTTGGTGAGGGCTTTGGACAGAAAGCAACTCAAAAGTATTTGGCGTCAGCCCCTGTACTGGAAGACCTGATTCCAGGAGTTAATCGTTTCGAGTCATTTCTGCAGGTCTCCTGCTTTCCTTTATTAGATCATATGCAGTGGCGGAGATGGGGACTTGGGATCTCCAGTATTCTAAAACTACAAAACCAAATGCGTTCACACATTGAAACAAATGCTTTTTCACAGCATTTTTAACAGCAGCTTAGATGGGTGTTCTTGACCAACTACTACGGAAATTAATTGATTGTAAGCTATGCCTTAATGTTCTAAAGGTGAGCCTAATCCCATTGATCCAGCATTAAGCATTATATTAAAGATTGTTTAGTTGCCAATCGATGTTGGAGGCCCATGTCTAGTGGTGCTGTTGTTGATTTCTACTGAAATTTAATATTCAACGGTGAGAGCGGGATCCGGCCGAGATGATTAAAGACTTCATTTACTTGACAAATTCATATGGTAACATCATGGGAAACTCATATAAGGTGTATTAAACGAAACTTGCATATTATATAACTGTAATTAACATTACTTTTGTAATACGAGGGATATAGGGTTTCTAAAATTTGTGAAAGGAACATGTATTGGAGCACATTTGGGCTCTACTCGAAAAAGACTAATTTAGGTTGCGTTTGGATGTTGAACTGAGTTGAGTTTTTTATGAATAGTAGTGAATTGAGATTGTTGAATGAGTTTGGTGGGATATACCTAAATTGAGTTTTTATTGTGTTTGGATGTTAAGATGAGTTTAAATATATTTATGAAAAGTTATAAAAGAAATAAGTCCCATTATTAATTAACACTGTTCACCTGACACTCAAGACAGCCGACTGACATTCTAGAATTTCTGGCGCCAAATACAGTAAAGGTAAACAAATAATTTATCCAATGAAATGCATGGTCAGCGTGTAAAGATAGAAAAGCAATCATGGAAATATTATATATATTATATTATAATATCTATGCCTACTTATAGACATCTATCTTCTCCTGTATGCCAATGTTCTAATAAAAGTATTGTTAGAAGGAATCTTGCAAAATTGACTGATATGTCTATCTAAACAGTAAAACTGAGTTTAATGTTTTTTTTTACGAAAACTCAACTCAGATGTGCATTTGGATGGCAGGCTCAGTTTAAAACACAACTGAGCTGAGCTGCTTCTAGGTTCCAAACGAGCCGTATTGGAGTTTTATTAGAATCACTATGAAGAGCAAGAAATCCTTTCTATCAAGTAATGTGAGATTCCATACACAATTCTTACTCATTAAATGGCCCTTTTAAAATTTTCTCAAAAAAGGAAACCTTCAACTTTAAATTAATAAGAAAAATTGAGAAGTAATTAAGCATTCATCATTCTTTGATAGATTAAGATATTGAGCATATTTAGCTTTTTAATCATTTATAGATAAGCTTTGCTACTCATCATCTTCCACATACCACACTTTTATTTTTATTTATTTTTATTTTTAAATTTTACTCTTTCTAAACTAATTGAGTTTTTTTACTTATCATTCAGTAGCACTGCTCCTAATGACTGCTAGTTACTTTTCTTTCTTTTTTCATTTTTCTTGTACATTTTTTAATATATTTAAATATTTTTTAAAAATAAAAAATAAATACACCAATACACCTAAAATTATTTTTTAATCACTAAGTAAATAAAATAAAATAAAATTGTCAAGCAGTAAATTTGAGGGGTACAACTTGGAAGGTAAAACAGTTTTTTTCCATCTATAATACATTTGGTAAGAGAAAAAAATAAAAAAACTAAAAAATTAAAAAAATATGTGTGACGTGTTGTATGAAGATGATAAATAAATTTTTTCTTTTACAGATGGTAGCATGAGGAGGCATCATGTGTTGGACTAGATAGTTCTTTGTGCATGAATCATATGATGTTGGGATTCCTTTTCTATCTAGAAGTTTTTTACATTTACAAGTTAGTGTGAAAGATTTTTTGTTTTTTATTGGTATGAAAAACCTTGGTTTATAAGAAATTTAATTTGTAAACTTCTTTCGTTAGTCAAACCCTATCGTATTAACAATGCAGAAGTTTATCTTATCATTAGGCTTGAATATTATAGTTTTGTCCATTTATATGAAGGCCCTTGGATGAATCTATTTGGTTTGTGCTTGTCTGATGTCTTGTATTTGAAATTGTCGTATAGTCAGGGATGTTGACTGTTGTTGTCTCGTGGAAAGAACAAATTATAAAGTAAATGAGATGCCTTGGCACCACAAATTATATGTGGCTGTGGTCCTCCTACTCCTCTTGGACTCTTGCGGTACCTTTGCCTGTTGTCACACGTTATCCCCAATACTAAAATCTGACAAACCAACACCTTTTTCGGCCTTTTTATGCATACAGTCACATCAATGTAATTTATGTTAAACCTAGATGTGTCTCATGGAAATTACCAAAATAGCCATTTATCTTTGATGAAGATATTATATTTGGCCAGACGATAAACCGACACCTAAAGAGGATATTATCCAATCGCTCTAAATCATTTGAATATAATAACATCCATCGATGCGGATCGGTCGCAATTTATATTATTGGTTTGGATAATGCTACGGTGTACAAATAACACTAAAGAAACCTAAATGCTCACTCAAGAGATAATAAAAATATAAAGTCATTATGTGGTTATCAAAGATTGTTTAGGAACCAATTGAGGAGGCCTTGTGCACCACTCATGGATGGCCTTAAAGGTTACCCCTTTAAGAATATTAATAGGGTTACTATATTTCTACTATCCATTTAGTATTCTTTTTATATTTGGTTATTTTTTAATTTTTTATTTTACTTAATAGTTAAAGAAGTGACTATTAGTAAGATTATATATATCAATATTGCTACAGCTACATGGGAGGGGTATACGCGGGGGAATCGGCTGACATCAGCCGATATTTAAAAAAAAAAAAAAAAACTTCGCTTGCATCAAAATCCTTGCACAGAGTTACAGACAACATTGCTACTACTTTTTTAAGAGAGAGAAAGACTTTGACTTTTAGAGAGAGAGTTTCTTTTCAAATATTAAGAATACGATAATGTCGCAGTTAAGAGACGCGACGATCATTAAACTCTTCGGGAAGACAATGACGGTTCCATTATTGTTGGAGCATGAAACTTGGGCTACTAAGCCCTGTGGAGCCGAAGATTTCTCTTACCATAATCTTGGCTGTTTCCCCACTTCTTCACACAAAGAGAACTCTTGACCTGTGTATCGATTACTTTCATTTTAATATATAGATTAACTTTTAAGAGCAACCCATTTTTCAGATACCCATTTTCAAAGTCCAGGACTTTTGAATGGTTGATTGATTACCTTAATTTTATGATATCTTAGCTTCAATGTCTTTTCGTGTTGTAAAAAATCATTTTTTGGGTTGGTTTGGTTTAGCTCAGATGAGGTTTGGCAGGTTTTATACACTCTGTTTCAGAGCAAACCTTGTTTTCAAGTTTCTATAGCCTTTATGATATTTCAGAGGTTTTTTTAGACGGTTTGTTTTATTTTATTTGAATGGAATTCCTGATCTATACTATTTAACAGTGAGTTTGTATTGATGTTTCACCATCCGTGACAGATTCTTTCCTGCTCTGCATTGGAATCTATTGTTATTGTCTCAAAGTTAAAAAATTTAGGAATGCGCACGCATACGAAATTCAATATCTCCTCTTGGGTTAGGGTTGAAATATGAACAGAGAGGAAATACACCCAGAGAAGAAATACGAACAACTAACCTGTTTTCTTGGTGAAGAATCTTAAAATCTAGGTCTCGCCGTGGTGAAGTCGTGGGAAGCAGAGGGAATCGTCTGCTTGAGGATGAAATAGTGTTCGCACAAAGGGAGATTGCAGAAGTCGAAATGGGGGAGGAAGGGAAGTGTTTGCACGTTTTGGTCGCACGAGTGGTTGCCTGCGTTTGAGTTGAAACGCATCGTTTTGATCGGCTGACGTGGAGGGCCCGTGTAGGTAGCGTGTACATGTCCCAAGTGCAAATAGCATTTTTGTATATATATATTAATTTTTTTAATGATTAAGGATGTTAAAAAAATACTTAAAATAAAATGATAAAAAAATAAAAAACTTTAAATATACTATAAGTAGTAAATGTGTACTAGTGATAGGGCTACCCAGCCTTTAATTCTCATGAAAGTGAAGCATGTAACACTTGCCATTATGGCATAGGAGATGATCTACCCATGTGGGCGCTCCTCCATTTTACAATATCAAAAGAGCAAAATTGTGAAAAACTCACGTGGATAAATAAGTTTTTGTGAATACATTTAACATTTTCCTTTTCTAAAATACTAAAAGTTGAAAAATGCTTTGAGAAATATATATTAGTATATTGTTGAAATGAATTTTATCGGTTTGGTTGGAGCGTCACTTGGATTGAAGTATATTATTACTAAATTCCAAATAGATTTAAGGTTACGTTTGGATCATAAATCTATCATAACTCATCATTATAATTTTTTTAAATTTTAATATAAAATACAATAAACAATTCAACTTTTTCAAATTTCAAAATAATAATAATATTAAAAAATAATATTCTAATAGTATTTTATCAACTCAACTTAACTCAGTTCAATATTCAAACGTAACCAACCTGATTTGGATATCGAGATTATCTCAGATATTCTTAAACATTCTTATTATTATTATTTATTTTATTATTATTTTTTATTTATTTTTTATATTATTTATTATTTTTTACAATTATTTAATATTTTATTATTATTTTTTTTATTACTATCCCCAAATATTCTCTTTACGCTTTTACTATCTAAAGCAAGTTTAATCTCTAATATTTGAGATGGAGACCAAACCTAGGAAGGAGGCTGCGAGCACATATTTCATTAAATTTCAATCCGAGTGGGGTTAGTCCAGCTGTTTTTTGTCCGCCTCTCACCAAACTTAACGGAAAGAATCGTTTTACTTTTCTCTCCCAACCCAACGCAACAGATCCAGGGATATTTAGGGCATTAAAGTTTTTGATGCAACCCACCACTTGCCAGGTCACAGGGCACCTCATGCCAACATCCAAACTCATCCTCATCTCCAAAAAGTGGGACCAGATACTGCCACGTGGCCCAATGTTATGTAGTTTTAGATGGAGGGTTCTCAGCCACTAATCCCTACCTTATTCCTCAGCCACAAAACTGTAAACACATTTGACTCTCCCCTGCTTTCTGTCCAACTTGCTTTATTAGACTTATTTGCTCATTAAAAATACTAATTTGGGCTTCTTAAAACCACACCGCTTGCGTCAGTTTTTTCATTCAATCTGAGACCAGCCACGTTTATTTTTTGAGCAATGCTATGTATCATCCTACACATATATATTAATATATTTTTTATTTTTTTTCAATTTTTTTTCAATTTTTTATATTTTACTCTTCTTTAAACATTTATATTTTTTTATTCTTCATCTATATAATACACATTTAATAAGAGAAATAAATAAAAAAAAATAAAAAAAGTTATGGTGTGTGGTGTGTAGGATGATGCAAAGATTAATTCTTATTTTTTATTAGGTTAGGTACGATGAGTTAAGATTAAATTAAAAAATTAAATTAAATATTATTAAAATATATTTTTATTTTAAAATTTAAAAAAGTTAAATTATTTATTTTATTTAATATTAAAATTTAAAAAAATTATAATGATAAAATATTTTTAGACCTGATTTAGATACATAAATATTTTTTATTTCATCTCATTATTATAATTTTATCAATTTTTTTATATAAAATATAATAAATAATTTAATTTTTTTACAGATTAAAATAAGAATATTTTAATAATATTTTATTTAACTTATTTAAAAGAAAAATACTCTTTTTTTTCGTTTGTTTTTTTTTTACTTAGTGATTAAAAAATATTTTTTTAATAATATTGTAAATTTTTTTCTTTTTTTAAAAATATTTAAATATGTTAGAAAAATGATGTGACTTTTTTTTAAAACATTTTTTTTTTCAAATTATTTTTTAACACTTTTTAATATTAAAAAAATACTTATAATATTATTAAAAAATATTTTGTTAATCACTAAGTAAAAAAAAAAAACAATAATAAAAAAAATTCAGAATCCAAAATTAATTCCCTAACATTTTCTTAATTAAAATTATATTATTTTACCTTATCTCATTCTATCCGAAGAATGCGAGATGAGACCAAATCTAGAAAGCAGGCTGGCAGCACATATTTCATTCATTCAATTTCAATCCGTGTGGGGTCAGTCCAGCTGCTTTTTGTCTGCCTCTCACCAAACTTAACCAAAAGAAGCGTTTTACTTTTCTGTCCCAATCCAAACGCAACAGATCCAGGGATATTTAGGGCATTAAAGTTTATGACGCAACTCACCACTCGCCAGGTCACACGGCACCTCATGCTAAAATCCAAACTGATCCTCATCTCCAAAAAGTGGGACCAGATACTGCCACGTGGTCCAATGTTAGTGTAGTTTTAGATGGAGTGTTCTCAGCCACAAATCCCTACCTTATTCCTCAGCCACAAAACTAGTACACACATTTGACTCTTCTGCTTTCTGTCCAACTTGCTTTATTAGACTTATTTGCTCATTAAATATACTAATTTGGGCTTCTTAAAACCACACAGCTTGCCTCAGTTTTTCCGATCTATCTTTTAGACGCTCTAAAGCTCCTGCACCAAGTATAACCAACCCATCAAAGTTTCACTCATTTCTATAGCTATTCTTGAGCTGAGTTGATTTCTCTGTCTGAGTAAGGAACTGGGTTTTCCTCATTTTCTCATTTACGCTTCGCAAGGTGAGTGTTTCCCATTAACTTCTCTCTACTTCTAATTGAAGCATTTATGTTCATCTCCATGATAGACTTGAACAATGGTATTGTTTTTAAAATTCTTGTTCTTTTTACTTTCTCGATGATATCTTGCTTCTTGCGCTTCAATTTTTTTTTTTTTTGGTTAAATTAAAGTTGTTGTTTGGATGCTGAGAAAAAGCAGGGAAAGAGAAGAAATTAAGCTTCCAAAGTTTGAATTATCATTTGAGAATATATTATTCTAAACCTTCACTCAACTAAGCAGCATACACATGCTCGTCTTGGTGGTGGAAAGCTTTCTTTCTTTCTTTTTTCCATTAAAAATAAAGAAATTGATAGGGTAAATCTATTATTATTCGTCTTGTTTTCCTTGAATATTATGAATTTCTTACTGATAGCTACTTGATACATCTGTTCTTGTTGTAATCTGATTCTGGAACTAGGTTTAAACAATTTATACTCATTTTCTTCGGTTCTCCCTTTTATTGAACAAGTGTTATAGTTTATCATTTGAAGAATGAGAAAAGAAACAAAGGATAGAGAACACTTTATGTCTATATACACGTACGTATGTATGTATGTATGTTTGTAGGTATGTATGTATGTATGTTTGTATATCGATATATTATTCTTAAGGCTCTGTTTGATCGCCTCTAATACATAATCTTTCTGTTCTGTCTTTTATTAAAAATTGATTTGTATTCCGTAATGATAATTTAATCTGTAATTGACGAGTTCATGATAAGTTTCTGATTGCTATGGCTATTCAATCTTATGCTCGTTTCCTTTTTTCTTTTAGATCCCAGATCGTGTCTCATGGATTGGTATTATGGGAATGGAATCGATGAGGTTGTTGTCCCTCAATATCAAGACATATCAGATAGGCTACCATCGCCTGACAGCTGGTCCAAATGGGGGACAACTTCAACTGAAAGGATCGGGTCACCTAACAAATGCTTTCTCCAGGATTCAAATTTGAAGGAACAAGAACTCAGCTTGGATGGAAACAGTTTATGCAATGAAGTTGAGTTGGATACTTTCCATGATAAAAATGATTCCAATGGCTCGAGCATATGTGAAGGATTGTTGGAGGGGGCTTTTTACTGGAGATCACCTTCACATGATCGGCCAGACTACCAGCTTGATGACTTGGAAGGAGTCGAACAGACGAATGACATTTTCTTGTACAAGCGTAACATCTGGGATAAACTTGATTTACTGCATGTAGGAAATGACGTCAACTGCTTTAACTTGACATAATAATCTATTGCATTTTCAGATGCCCAATTGCAATCAGGATTTAGGCCATTTAAAACCATGTCACCATTGATATGATAATTAAAATCTGAAAAGCACGAGCTAATCACTTACCATCAGTTTTGTCAAGGACTTCCCATACTCTTTGATGGTCGTTTTTCAAAAATACATTTTTATATTGTGTGCCACTTGCAACTTAATTGAGCCATTCAATATCCAAACAATGTCCAAAGCGCTGCATGTTATATTCATGTAAATGATGTATTCATCTTGTCTTTTGGACTTAATCTCTTCTGGTTATCCCTTAATGCAGGAGCTCCTTACTCAAAGATCTTCCTGAGATGGAAGCTATAGATGAGTCATTTGAATTTTCTCCCGAAACCCCCCAATGTGGTGGGCTGCCCAGTCACAATCTAGATTCACGAAGCATGTGGATTGATGTAAACAACACCATGGGAAAATCAAAGTATCCCAAAAGACATGCCTTCTCTCCATTAATGGGGCGGGATAATCAAGATGTAACTGCTGTGCAGTTTCTTCCATGCAACTCAGAGCAAATGGATTGCGCACCAATAAAGGTTAGTTTTTCCCATCTGCTGGGTAAATTATAATTTATCAATTAATGTTGGTGTTACAAAACCTGGACTAGAATGTGCAGTTGAATGGCTTGGACTATTAAGTGGTCTGGTTTCAGTCATTAACTGCTGGTCTGCAGACTAGCCTGATCAATGGAAAATGTAAATGCAATCATATATTGAAGAAGCACATATTGGATGACTTCGTTGATAGTACCGCTTTTGCAATGTGGCTTCGCTTTCTACATTTGCAGTGCTTAAACTCTTCTTTTTGGTTTTCTAAGAATTTACATAAGCACCTTGCTCTTTATTTCTAGATCTTGATCTCAAGTGATGCACCCATAGAAATGAATCTTATGCTTTCATGCATTTTATGATTTTGAAGAGTTTTTTTTTATAATATTGTTATGATATGAAATGTCAAGCAACCGGTATTTATGTTGGATGCACTTTCAACGGTTGAGATTTATGGTTCTTTCTAGTAGAAAGTTCTACTCAAAGATCCTTATTCTCATAGCTGCAAATGAGCATCGGAGTACTCTTGCCCCCTTGGTTGGGTTTTCTTTCGATTGAAATCTGTGGTGATAGTTAGAATTTTATAACAGTTAGTTTAAGAGTAATGGTATTCACCATCTTATTAGTCATTGTCCTTCTATTATCCCCTGCTGCGGCATCAAATTATTATTAACCTATTGTTCTTTTTCACTCATCTGCCAATCATTTGATATTCCATGAGAGGATGATGAAGAATAACAATAATTTCCTATTTTAATCCTTAAAACTTCTGAAACTGAATTTTTTTTTATATATCTATATATTTATTTCACCTTCTTCCATTTGGAAACAAGTTAAGAGAACCAGGCTGTG
The DNA here is from genome assembly GCA_003123785.1 of Pterocarya stenoptera. NCBI lineage: Eukaryota > Viridiplantae > Streptophyta > Magnoliopsida > Fagales > Juglandaceae > Pterocarya > Pterocarya stenoptera. The sequence continues at coordinate 13,900 of QEOT01005326.1, read as the reverse complement.
GTTGTTCTTGAGATTTTCCCCAGGTGGAAATATCTTATCCAGTAAAGAATGCCATAATGGTTGAGAGTACTTAAGGTAGTGTATAATTTATTCCATTGGAAAATATTTGAAAAGAACTTGAAATTAGTCCACCAGCTTGCGCGTAAGCAGGATGATGTAGTAGGTTCATTTTGTAGTACCTACAGTAATAAACCTGAACAGACTAAATGCTTTCTTAGTATTTCTACCTGGAAATGGTATTCTAGAAACAGGGTAAGTGCCTAGTTTGGGTTCTCAGAATACCTCACTACTATTTATTATTTTATTATTACTTTTCACTACTATTTACTACTTTTCAATATTCTATCATTACTTTTTCATTACTTTTTCACTACTATTCACAGAATACCTGAGAATACCTCACTAGCCAAACGCAACCTAAGTGTGAAGTTTGCATGCTGGGTATCATCCTTTCATCAGGGTACACATAATCAAACTGCAGTGAGGGAGAGAGGGAGGGAGGGAGTATATGTTCTCTCCACTATTATCTGTTCTACTTTTATTACCAAAGTTTATTTTTTCATTACTTGTTACAAGACATGAACCTTGGTTAGTCAAATGACTTCGATTTTCTTAAGGGGCAGTTTGGAGAAGACATTGTCTCATCTGAGCAGAATAGCTTGAATGAAAACTCTGGCCAGGAAAAATCACCTGAAGAATCTGTATTAGAGGAGCTTGAGATGGTGATGGCACAGGTGAAATTATTAAGAACTCGAAAGCTTTTTATCTATATTACTATTGGTAAACACCATTATATTGCTCATCAATGTTTCTCTATTTCACTTCAAGTAGTTGACGGAGAAGACTCAGATTTGCTTTCGAGATGCTTTGTACCGCCTTGCAAAGAATTCGGAACACCATGACATGGAAACACAGGAGGAAGGTGGATATCTGGACACTGAAAATCCCCCTCCATGGACACTACATGATATAAAAATGAGGTAGAATTCAATTTCACTGCATTTTTTTTTTGTGGTATTTCTATATTATTATGTAAAGTCTTTCCAGAATTCCCATGTAAGCTACTCACGGTCATTGACATTCCAACGGTCAAATTTCAAGCCAGAGGCATCACCGATGGCACTAGGACAGATCTTGTTTCATTGTTATGTTTCTATTCCATGACAGCCAACCATTGCTTTGATTCCTGAAGAATTAATCTTATTCTAACAATAAAACTAATCCACTTCATTCCAAGTTGTAAAAATTCCTTCTACTCTCACATGGATTAAAACTTTTTATGTTGCATTAACAGTTAGAGAAATGCTTTAGTCATAAAAAGATTTCACAAAAGTAAATTCACAAATTGACATGGCTTGATGTAATACGTCAGATTATAAAGTTAGTTTTATTGTAAAATAAATTTAACGTATCACATGAAACAACGGTAGTTTGTAAGTTTATTTTTGTGAAATCTCTTTGTGGCTGTAGAACTTCTCTAATGGTTAATCCCATTACATTGGCATATGTGGTTGTTAGGCCCTTGGGAAATTATTATCCATGCAATCTGTATGAAGTCTCGGGGTCCTTGTCTTGGTCGCAGTTGAAGTTAACCTCTCTTGATCAAACCTCAATTTATATGCATGCAGGCCTGCAAGTCAGAAAGCGATGGAATCTGAGACCAATGCCATCGACCGAGCTGTTGCAAACCTCATGTTCAATGACATGGACTTCAGTGTAATAAGAGAACAGTCCAGTTCAGCATCAGTTAACTTCACCGAAGGAGTAATTGGAGAAAGGGAACCACCAGTAAACTCCAAGCAAAATGTCGTCAGATCAACCAGACCAATGAACTACAGCTTTAATCAACCCAAAATTCAACATGTTTCACACCGATCAATTTCACAAGGTGATGCTGAAGTTCCAAGACTTGCTCAAATAGACCGGGACAATGAGTTTATGTAGAAAATTCTAGAGCATCACTACAGAGAACACTTAAATTACCTACTGAAGAAATGTTGCAGGGAAGAGGAAATCTTTCATACTGGAGTTTGGTTCTCTGACATGATTGTGGAGGCAATCTGCAGATTGTCATGAAGGCAAGGATCCGTGCAACCTAATCTGTGTGTACTAAGAGAGCGTGAAACAAATCCTAGAATTGCTTTTTACCATTTGCGTATGTATATCCGTTGTAATTACTAAGATGGCTTGTTTAGTTTATGCTACTCAGAGAGTTTAGTTTACTGTTGCATAACAAGAATAAATTGGATAGAAGTTGACTTAATGAGCAAATTACATCCTACGTTTTCGGTACTGAAAGTTACGGTTAAATATTATACCATATTTTGGGTTCCCTTAGTGAAACAAGGGATGAACAGAAACATGTACTATGGCCCTACTGTCCAGCATTTTAGACAAGTCCGTCCACCAACATATATGCTTTTAAGAGTCTTTCAACTCAGTCCTTAAATCTTGTTTGAAGGCAGTAGTGGATCTAGAAATTTGCCTTTGGGGGCAAATTCAAGGGCAAATTAGGGTTAGTCATTTTGATATACTAACTTAAATCCAAGGATTTCTTTGAAGCTTTTCAACCGAATCAGTTTGAAAACGATCACACCTCAAGGACCTGCAAGGAAAGATAACAAGATTTGTGATTACAAGTGTCCTAACTACTAGTGAGAGCTGAGGAGTGTGTTTGCTTTAGGCAAAAGTGTCTCCTTTCCGAAGGAGCTGGTTTTGCTTCCTCCTTTGTCTTGCTGTTTTTATTCTTTGATTTATAAAGAGAGTGTTTAAGAGATATCTTGTTATGATGGCTGATGACTTCATTGAAAAATGGGGTGCACTTTGCCTAACTGAAAGAGAACAGAATACTCTTGAAGTGGAAATATCCAAAGAGAGCATTGCTTCAATCAGAGGCAAACTATGCTTGGTTGGACTCATCGTAACAGAGAAGAATGTTAATGCAGATCCTGTGGAAGGCAAATGGAAGAATACAATTTAAGGAGATGGGTTCTAACCCATATGTCATTGAGTTTCAATATGCAGCAGACCTTCAAAGAGTGATGAAAGGTAGGCCTTGGAACTTAAATCATAACTTATTATGCTTAACTCCTTTTGATGATCATGTAGCTCCTAAAAACATCAATTTCTCTACTGAACCAATGTGGATCAAACTCCGCAATATCCCTTTGGGAGGGATGACACGAGATATTGGTAGACTTATTGGTAGACTTATTGGCAGCAATATAGGATTGGTAGAGGATGTGGATACTGATGAGGATGGGATTGGCTGGGGTCCTTACCTCAGAGTTAAGGTTGTAGTTGATATCACCAAACCACTCATGTGTGGTATACTGATCAATGTATTAGGGAGTACATGTTGGACTCCTTTTCAGTATGAAAGACTCCCTAGCTTTTGTTTTACTTGTGGCATCATTAAACATGGTGCTAATGGGTGTAACCAATTAAATGATGGGAAATCCATGCATAGTGGGAGCAAAACTCAATAAGGAGTCTAGCTAAGAGCAGCAACCCAAAGACTAGTGGCTCGATCTTCCCCCATGAATAATGGGAACAAAGACCATGGCAATCCTCGAAGTTCTTGGAGCCAGGAGGATGATGGCAGTAGGGTAGGCACTAAGGTCAAAGGGGGCAAAAAGTCACGTCCTACTGGAAAGGTGGCAGAGGATTAGGGGTAGAGTCAAGGTCAGAAGCTGATAATTTGGGAAGTTTTTAGCCAAGGAATGAGGAGCAATATACGGGTTAGAGAGTTGAAATGGAAAGAGGCAATCAATCAGAGGAGGCTAATCAGGAGGCTGTTGGGGACTCTGTTGGAAACACAGCTGGAAAGGAAACTTTTTCCAAATTAGGCAGGGGCCCTCTCGGGTCTCAAGGAGCTTTCTCAGGTCTCAAGAATATTCATGTTGCCAACATTGATAGAATGAAAAGGGACCAAAAAAAGAATCCAAATGGAAAAGGAAAGCTTAACAGTAAATAGGTACCATAGACCACCACATTGAAATCAGGTCTCTCAAGAGATTACCTGTGACTAGATTAGGAGAAGAAGTTGATGGGAAGAAAAAAATTAAAAAAATAGAAAGTAGGGTCCAATGTAGGAGTGCTCACTCAATCCCACTTGGCAAAGGCTGGTTTCCAACCCTGCCAAAACCTATGAGTTGCCTAAGTTGGAATTGCAGGGCTTGGGAACCCACAGATAGTTAGAGTCATTAGTATATTAATTAAGGAAAAGTGCCCAAGTGTAGTTTTTCTAAAGCGAAACATAATGCAATAAAGAGAGAATGGAGGCAGTAAGGGTAAAATTGAAATTTGATGCTTGTTTGATAGTAGATAGTTTTGGCAAAAGTGGTGGTCTTGCACTACTTTGGAAGGAAGGCTTTAATGTTACTATCAGAAGTTATACACGATGGCACATCAGTGCCATTATATCTAAGAACCATGGAGATAAGAAATGGATGCTCACTGGTTTTTATGGACATCCAGAGACCTCTAAGAGGAAGCAAAGTTGGGCACTAATGAAACTACTTAGACATGAAACATACATTCCTTGGGTCTGTGTGGGGGATTTTAATGAAATTACAAGCCAAGATGAGAAGGTGGGGGCTAATAGCAGACCATATAGCTAGATGGAACATTTCAAGAATGCAATCGAGTGGTGTTCATTGAGTGATGTCAATACAAAAGGTCTAAAGTTCACCTGGTCCAATAATAGATATGGGGATGCTTTTACTAAAGAAAAGCTAGACAGAGCCTTAGCTAATAATGAGTGGCAGTAGATGTTCCCTAATAGCCTTTGCCAAGTCCTTCCTGCAATTAAGTTTGATTATGCTCCTCTTCAGTTGATTATGTGCAGTAAGGAGGTGCAAGCAAGGAAGAGACAGTTTCTTTTCAGGTACGAGGCTGCTTGGTCACTGAGGGAGAAGTGTTGCCCCATAGTAAAAGATGCATGGCAACACCTTAGTAATGGGAATCAAGCTGCTGTAATAATAAAAAACATATTGGTTAATTGTCAAAAAGCTATCCAAAAGATGATAGGAACAAACCAAAGGAAAGCCCCCCAGAATATAAAGAGGAAAATGGAAGTTGTTGCTGAGCTGCAGACTTGTGGAGATGACACTCATTTAAGTGAGGTAAAGAAGCTCCAAGAGGACATTGAATTACACCTTGCTGAGGGGGAGCTAAAATGGAAATAATGAGCCAAACAATATTGACTGCAGTCTGGTGATCGAAATACTACCTTCTACCCTTCGTATGCCTCCCAAAGGAGGAAAGAAAATTTAATAAGGTAGTTGGTGGATCAGAATGGTAATGCAGTAACAGAAAGACAATAGATTTGTGCTCTTTTTTCAGAATTTTTCATTAGTCTCTTTGCTTCTTCTCAGTCTACTACTATTGACAATTGTACATCTGGAATAGCCACCAAAGTTACTGAAGACATGAATAATAGTCTGCTCATGCAATTTACAGAAGAAGATGTGAAATATGCCATGTTTCAAATGAATCTTCTAAGTTCCCCTGGCCCCGATGGCTTTCCTACACACTTTTATCAGACTCACTGGGAGAATGTAGGAAATGAAGTTTGTAGCTTTGCTTTGCATGTTCTGAATAATGGTGGGTCTCTGCAGGGTTAATGACACTTACAGATCTTTGATTCCTAAGCTGAAGGAGGCAAAGAAAGTTTCTGACTTTAGGCCTATTNTTACATGATCAAGAGCTAAGAAGATCTAGGAAGCAATGTAAGGATTGGTGCAATCCATTTGGGATGAAGCCAGTAAGAGCCCAACAGACAAAATGGACTTTAAAGAAGGAGAACCCGATTTGATCCACCTGATACAAGCTATGGAATACGTGACTTAAAGTATTGTTTGGGCCTATTGTTATTGAAGGCTTTCAATTTGTTTAAGTATTTATTTTATTAGTTTACAATAATTGGGCTTTAGGATGTTTGGCCCACATAT
>QEOT01005325.1:959815-1009482 GCA_003123785.1 Pterocarya stenoptera | reverse complement strand
GCGGTGTCCTTACTTTTGCCTTCAATATTCATCAAGGTTCCCAGGGATGAATCGCAAATGTTTTTCTCAATATGCATGACGTCTAAGTTATGTCGCAATCCCAAGTCTAACCAGTAAGGAAGCTCAAAGAAGATACATTTTTTTGTCCAATTAAGTTCATTAGGTGTACGTTTCCTCTTCTTTACTAATTTACCAAACTGCACATTTGAGACCTCATATAATTGCTCCATTAAAGCCTGTCCCGCTATCATTTTAGGTTGGAGACGGTGTTCCTCCTTACCATTAAAAGCATTTTTTTTCCTTCTCCAACTGTGATCTGGCGCCAACCACCGAAGATGACCCATATAACAATGTTTTCGGTCATGAACAAGCCACAGTGAATCTGTTTCTAAGTTACATGTAGGGCATGCCATCTTACCCTTTGTGCTCCAACCTGAAAGATTTGCGTATGCAGGAAAGTCATTGATGGTCCAGAGCAAAGCAGCCCGCAACTGAAATGATTCTCGTTTGTATGCATCATAAGTACGAATCCCCTCTTCCCATAATTCTGTCAACTCATCTATTAGGGGACGTAGGAACACGTCAATATCATTTCCCGGTGCCTTTGGTCCAGGGATTAACAACGACATCATCAAGTATGGATCTTTCATGCATGACCAAGGGGGCAAGTTGTAAGGCACAAGTAGCACTGGCCAAATGCTATACGGTTTGCTCATGTTATTGAATGGGTTGAACCCATCACTCGCTAGACCAAGTCTGACATTACGAGGATCTTGGGAAAACCTTTCATGCTTGTTATCAAAGTCTTTCCATACCCTAGAATCAGCTGGATGTCTCATGAACTTAGGATCGTCAACACGCTCTTCTACATGCCATCTCATGGCTTGAGCAGTCTTCTTTGACATAAACAACCTTTGTAGCCGCGGCTTCAAAGGAAAATATCGGAGGACTTTTTGGGGTATCCTCTGTTGGTTAGTTGTGCTTGAGGCCCACCTAGATGCATTACATTTAGGGCACTCATCTTTATCAGCATGATCCTTCCAAAACAAGGCACAATCATTTGGGCATACATGTATCTTTGTGTAACTAAAGCCCAAACCACGTTGTAAGCGGCGAGCCTCGTTATATGAGGCAGGGAACAGAGCATCAGGAAATGCTGCTTGCAAAAGCTTTATAACCATGTCAAACGACTTCACAGTCCAACCACCAACTGTCTTTATGTGAAGCAACTTGACTATGAATGATAGCTTTGAGAACTCTGTGCAATTTGGATAAAGTGGCTTTCTTGCATCGTCTAGCAACTCGTAGAAGTTAGGGTGTATTGGAGTATCAGAGGTGTGTCGTGAAGGCCCTGCGTCTGAATTAAATTCTGTTCTACCAGAAATATCCATAAAGGATCCCACACGGATGTCATCTAACATATCGTCTACATCATCAATGTAGTCATTGTAGTTATAGGCATCATCACCTTCTTTGTCCAAAAATGTGGCGTCTAGCAAGGTTTCCTCCTCGCCATGGAATATCTATTCCGTATAAGATGTATCAATACCTACGATGAACAAGTGATCCTCAACCATAGCAATAGGATGGAAAGTTCGATTTCGACATCTCCTACATGGACACCTAATGCATTCTCTACCCGGTGCATGGGCCTTCGCCATATCTAGCAATTGTTTAACCCCAATTGCGTATTCATTGGAACGCAATCTATCTTCAATATGCATCCAAGCCTTATCCATCTGTTTGAGTCACAGGGAATTGTACACGTTAAAAAGGATATGAGGAAATTCTTAGTAGACTATTAAGTGTATGAAAGTTTGTAATGGGTCATCACAAAACTAGTTGAAGGGAATCACCAAAGTATCGAAGGTAAAAAACTAGGTGAAGGGTGGCTTCTAGCCAGCCGGGTAAGTAGTGTTATGATTGTAGGGTGGTCTCTTGATGATAATGCCCAACTCTCTAGTTCCAGCTATTTATATTTTATTTTCTGCTGGAACTTCGGTCAATTAATTCTTACATGGAAAAAAAAGACCATTTCTCAATGAATTCAACGTCCTATCTACTTTCCTAGTAATTTCCATACATCATATATATATTATATATATGAGCAACACAGAAATTAAGAGAAGATATATGAGCAACACATAGTTCTTAAGAGAATTAAGAACATGTTCTTAATTCTCTTAAGTAGAAGTTGTACAGCCTCTGCTTTGTACATGATATTATTGGTCAAGGGCTATATATATATATATATGCAAAGTAGTAAGAGTTCAAAGAAACTGCATGCAGCAAGTAGTAAATATGAAATGTACATTTGCCTAAATTATAAATAGTAAATATGAAATTAAAATTTATATAGATTATAAATATTAATAATACATCAAGAGAGACAATGCCCAAGTGGATTCCCAAGGGTTGGAAACCAGTTAGGCAGAGGTTTTGATTGCATGAATGAAAATTAAAACCTCAACAGAAAACTCTATTAATTTACACAGCAAGCAATATTTTCCCCAAATCATTTTGGTTGAGAACAAAAGTATTTAATTATTCAATACATCAAGTCCATGATATCTCGCGTGAATGTGGGTTTGGAAAAGAGGGTCATCAGAATTTCAGGACTCAAGCTACTTGGGAATAGATAGGCACCAAACAAAACATCCACAAGCTTAGTTTTCAAGGCCAAATAGAGAAATAAAAAAAAAAATATTACTCAATTTTGCAAATGAGCAGCGCACACTGTATATGCAATATGATATCAAATTAATTAGGTTAATTTATAAATAACGAAGGTGGGGCCTAGCTAGATATATAGCTAGGTACGTTTTATGAAACAAAAGGCCGGCAATCTGGTCCCATCTCCCAAGTGATCAAAATATTAATGCAAGCTGGGACCTGAAAGCATGCACGCATAAATGCAACTATCAAAGTTGGGTAGCGTTTCGGTCCAAACCATGGCTTTCTAGCTGGGCCACAGCTGGACACGTATGGTCATGATCTTTTATATACAGATCAGATAGAAGACGTTGTCGACTCGTGATTGATGAAGGTTGGGCTGTAATCAAATAGAGAGAGAGAGAGAGAGAGAGAGAGAGAGAGGCCATCGTTTAGCTTTTAAATTAATTTTCACCCCTAAAAGCAATATTTTTTTCTAATTGCTTTTATCACAACTTTGTTAAGCAGATCTTTATGCAAAGATAACAAAAGACTTTATTTGGGCTTTTCCTCGATCGGTGTGTAATTAGCATGATCAACAGTACTGCACTTCCCAAGCCAAATCCACTCCACATATATATGTATATGGATCTTTAATATTTTGCTTTCAGTCTAAATCTTTTTTATTCATCATGTGCAAACTGATACTTCGATAATTCTTAATAACTTTTGAAGTGTTATTCAAATAGTGCTTCCTAACTATGTAACTGTTTTTTAAAAAAATTACGTAACGTGAATCATATATAGCATGCAATGCCCCGAGATGTAAGGAATAAGGTAGTAGACATCAAAGAAAAAATAAACCTGTAATTTGTTAACAGCTGTCTGAACTCGTCTTCAAGTTTTGAAATGGCTTTTGCAAGCAAGGTATTTGTTTGGTTAAGGATGCCACCACTACTTTTAAAACTTTTTGTTGCTGCTGAAAAACCGAACAATGCTTCTCAGCTGATTAATTGCTTCTAGGTAGCTTTCAAGGTCCTCATGTGGCCCTCTGAGTATCTTAGCCTCTGCCTACATATTTATATTGAACTTAAAACCAGCATTGTCAATCAGAACTACATATTAAAAAGTATGGCATGACATGGTAATTAATCAGCATCAAAAGAACTTAAAATCAGCATTATGAATCAGAACTGCATGGTAATATTATTTTGTTTCATCAAAACCTAGAAAAGAAAAAAACTTATATTTTAAAAGAAGAGAAAAATGATGATATTATACCAGTCTAGATAATTACATCCTTACCCCCTCAAAGCAGCCATCAATAAATATTAACTGCTAAAATTTGTCTTTTTTTCCCTTTCTAAAGAATAACCATGGATCCTACGAACTCAACACAATAAAACATTAGCTCAACAGCACACTGCATTAACACTTGATGAGGAGAAAACGGACGATATACGCTTTAACTAAAAAGAGGATTGCCCTTATATTTGATAACAACCATTAACTAAAAATTTGAAGCAAAGGTGCCTTTAAAGAGTCTCACCTCTGTGTTGCAAAATAAACAGGAAATGCAACAACAACACCCAGTAAAGCCAAAAAAGGGCAAAATGAAATGTCTAGTTAATAAATGGTAATTAATCGATGATAAGACAGGTTCGGTTTCCAAAACCAAGGGAAGTTGAAACCAGAATTTTATTGATTTTAACTTGATATCATGTGTTATGAAATAATTACTATTGTTATTTTTAAGTTATTACTACTGTTAGCTGCCTGAGATTCTCTGTTAGGAACGTGATGCACTGCACCGTTTTGGAGAAATGAGATTACATAGCTTCAATAATCAGTGCTATACACACCGTTTGGCATCCTAGAGAATTTTAGCTTATTATTGTATTTTGTCTCTTTGTAATAGTTAGTTGCTAGATGTTTATGTGTCAGTCTTTTATTGGTATGGTTTGTTATTCTGCATGAGTATAAGGGAAGGGACTGAGGGGAGGGAGATTATTTTTTGAACCTTGTGAATAACTGATCTGTGTATGGAGGTTGGAAACCCTCCAAGTTTCCCTTATCAAAGCATAAGAGTCTATGAGACTCTTTATCAAACACTTGCCCTGCGTCTATTAAGCTTGTCCCGCCAATCACTCTATTTTATTTATAGCAACCCTCCTGATGATTACAAACAATTCCCAACTCTCACCACATTACGAAAAATTCTGTAAGATACCGATTACAAGCAGCTCCATTACATTCTCACACATGGACGCAAACAGCATACCGGGCTCATGAACAGAGATACACACAGATAGAAGAGGCAGCAATAGGCGTTGATTTACCAAAGGGGAGAGGGAGAGACAGAGATTTGAGAAGAGAAATCATCAATAGGCAAAGATTTGAGAGAGAGACACACCTTTATTGGAGTTGACAGTAATCAACGCCCAGGTTGTGACTGGCGGCAACTGGCGATAGTGAGGTTGAACAGGGACGAGACTATCGGCAGTGAGTGGAAGTTGAAGGGCGGCGACGCAAGGAAACCACCGTCGGCAGTGAGGTTGCAAGGTGAAGGCAAAATCGCTAGACGTTGAGGCTTGACGACCCAATTCAGTGGAATAAGCTCTTGTTTGGGGGAACGAAATTAGTAATTCCCATGACCTTTTAACACGACCGAAATCTCGTCACCAAAGGTCTTTATTACCCACGGTTTTTCACTCGACGCACGACATCTAGTCGTATATGACAAAATTTATTGCAACGGCAGAGTTTTGTGCCAAAAGCACACCTTTTCCCACTAGCGGTAGTCATGGAGGAAGAAATCGTGGGCAAATCCCAGAATTCTTGTAGTGTGGCTAGCTAGGAGTGCAACTAGAATTTCTAATTACTTTTGGGGGTGGGGGTAGGGGGACAAACTAATTTTTATAAAGTGTATTCTAGAAAAGGAATCTCAGAAAACTTCACTTTTAGAGTTTTTTTTTTTTTTCTCTCTCATGGAAGCTGAAGCCCCCCAAGACACAATTATATGTTATGTTAATCTTTCTAACTCTATTATTGGACACCCTGTTGATTGAGTAGAGTTTAATTTGGATTATTTGTTGCATGTTGGAATTAAACTCGCTAAATGTAAAATACGTATATCATAATATAGCTAGGATACAAATTAGAACACGTATCGATCCCACATCATGTGATCTAACGAGTAATAGGAATTGATGAACTCAACCAATTAGCTAGGTCTGATCGATTTAATTAGTAAGTAATTTGACTAATAAATATCCATATCACACCAACTCTTTTAGATTTTAAATAAATAACAAATATGAAGAAAGAAATAGAGATTCAAGCTTGTCACAGTACTTCACTCCCATTGTACGTACGTACTTCAAAATTTGAAAAAATGTACACACTTTGTATCTTGAGCACCAAATCAAAATCACAACTAGATGTGATTATTTAGGTTAGGTATATATATCCCACTACAACAAAAATGGCCTTTTCCGACCAATTTTTCACGACCAAAAGACTATTCGCAACCAAAATTGGTAGTGAATAGTCTTTTAGTAGCGAAAAATTGGTCTAAAAAGGCCGTTTTTATTATAGTACGTACTTGTAACGCCACACATCTTGACCGAGAGTAGGGCGGATAAAGTATTCAACATGAAATCTTCTAGCTGTTTATCAAACATTGAGTAATGATATTTTTTTTTATCTTTAATTACGTACCCATATTCTAAGTAATAATGGCTTGATATTTCAAGTAGGGTTTGGCTACACACACTACAAGAAATAACGCCTATGTGGCAATTTATTGTTTATCGAAAATAAAATCGCCGCAATAACGCAGGAATCTCGACAATCTATTTGTCAATGTGGCCTCCAAACCGGAACTTTTTGGAAATACCTTTTTGCAATGATTTTAACCCAAATTGCGGTGGAAAAAATCATCGAAAATGCATAAAACTTGTTATGACAAACAATTTTGTTGGAATTGCGTTTTTAATGGATAAGGCGCCAAAACGCACGAAAATCACATTTCCCCCCCCCCTCCCCGTCTGTTTTATCCCGTGCACTCCCAAATCCCAATTTCACCTTCTTCCCCAACTTATTCTTCTCCATTTTCTCTCTACCTGCACATTAAGCAAAACCCACTCAAAAAACTTTGCTACACTGCTGTCTCTTCCATTGAAAACCACCACTAACAATAGAGACTCCTCCGATTTGGCGACCACGAAAGTAAAACCAACTCATTGTCGTGCATGACTTGCTCTTCTACCAGTTCCAGTTCAAAAAGTGTGATTTTTGACATTCCCTAAGCTGCCGTTCGACATCAAGCAAGACCCTTTTCCTATAGCAGTGGGTTATCCAACTCACCTCCTCCCCGTCCGCTCCTCCATTCAGTTGGAGTCGATTAGTGTTGGTAAGATACTCTATTTTTTTTAGTTTATGTTCTTAATGAAAATGTTTAGGTCAAGTAGAAATAAGGGTGGTTTGCTCTTTCAATTTATGCATAAATTGCCTGTGTTTGTGTATATATAATGTAACTGTAGAATTCTTATAATGTATTTTAAAATCAATACAGACAATCCTATGTTAGACTAACTAATAAAGAAATGGTTATGATTTCGGAACCGAAAGCATGGGGGAATTCAAAGCTGGATCCCAAACAAAACAATGGTGGCTTTTAACGAATTGAGCTTCTATTACTATTAATTTTCTGGTTCAATTGGGGAAGCAAAACAGGGTAATTTGTCACAGACAAACTTGAATTATGCCTTGACAGCACAGCTTGTATTGGAGAATGAATCAGAGCCGTATACAAATAAAGGAAAAGAAGCTGCTATCACATGACATGCACTCTGTTACTTACATTCACGTTTGTTATTCTATTATTTACTTTTCTTTTGCTGAGTTGTATATAGAGGGCACCAATGTCTTTTCATAGCAAGAGTTAGTTAGATTATTCTTTCCTCTTATGTATATATGCACGTACTATTCCATTCCAAAATAATATACGAGACACAAAATATATTTCATTCTGCAGCTGTTCTTCTTTTGTGCTCTTTCCCTTCATTTCCTTTTCTTACATGGTATCAAGAGCCACAACAATCTGATGGCGAATGTAGAAAATGAAAACACTCCAAAATCTGACAAACCTTCCCAAAACAGATATCTCAATTTCTCAGACCATTTCAATCCATTCCGAATCGAGAATGGTGATAATCCAGCTGCATCTCTAGTTTATGATCGATTTACTCAACAAAATGGTTCTCGAATTTTTCAACTCAAAAGAGATTTAGCTAGTCTATCACAAAATCAAGATCCTGTTAACATCTATTTTGGTAACCTTAAGGGATTATGGGATGAACTTGCTATTTATAATCCTAGTCCTAACTGTGAATGTAGCAAATTAAAGACCCTTCATGACAGATATGACAGTGATTGTGTCATTCAATTCCTTATGGGATTGTCTGATACTTACTCTCACACTAGAAACCAGATCATGTTGCTTGATCCCCTACCCCCTCTTAATCGAGTTTTCTCAATGGTTCAGTAACAAGAACGCCAACATCAAATCATTTCCTCCCCCAATCTCATTGATTCCATGGCAATGCAAGCTAAATCATTCAAACCTCATTCCAAATTTAGTAACCAGAAAAACAATTGCCCTTATTGCTCCCATTGTAAAATCCCTGGCCATTCCTTTGATACTTGCTTCAAAGTAGGTAATGCTGAGCCACCACAATGCACACATTGCCACATGAATGGTCATAGCATAGAAAAATGCTATAAATTGAATAGTTACCCTCCTGGCCATAAGCTCCATGGCAAAACTAAACATGTTGCAGCAGCTGCCACTCATTCTCGAGCACACTTAGACAGTGATCATGATGAAGACTCCACTGAGTCCATGGCTCTCACCAAGAGCCAGTACCAACAACTCATTGCCCTTTCGCATTCCAAGGACACCAGCTAAGCCATTGCTTCACTTTTAGTTGCTCAACCTTCTGCCTCATCTTCAAATAATCAAGTAAGCTCCTCACGAGTTTCTGGTATGTCTACCTGTCTTTCTACTCACACACAGCATCCTTCACAGCCACACACTTCATCTTGGATTCTTGACACAGGTGCAACAGATCACATGATCTGCTGCACCTCCCTCTTCACTTCCATTACAACCACTACTTGTTATCAAGTCAAATTACCAAATGGAGAAGCTGTTCCTATTACCCATATTGGTGTAGTAAGACTTTCTAATCATTTGATTCTCAATAATATCCTCTGTGTTCCTTCATTTCATTTCAACTTGTTGTCTGCCAAGAAACTTGCTCAAGACAATGGTTGCTGCCTAATCTTTCTTTCCAATTCTTGCTTTCTACAGGACTTAGCATCTTGGACAACGATTGGGATGGGTGAAGTTAGAGGTAGTCTTTATCATCTCCTCAGGTACTGAGTTTCACCTTCAGCCCTAGTTGATGCTTTGCCCAACTTCATTCAACAATATCCTTCCACCTATGCTTCTGCCACTCATACAAATCTCATTTTTGATTTATGGCATTATCGACTTGGCCATACTTCTTTTTCAAGATTAGTTTTAATTACTGATCCTATTGTAAGAAACAACTTGAAATTCAATGAGCATACACTTGTTCAGTTTGTCCTTTAGCAAACACTCATTCTTCCTCCTCTCCTATTTCCTTATCTTCTCCACCTCCTATTCTTTCTAACCTACCACATTCTATACCAGCTTCCCTACCAACAATTCCACAAACACCTATCACCTCCACTTCAGACAGCCCTTCCCCTCCCATTGTTTCCCCTTCACCATCATCATCTTCCATTCCCAACCCACCACCCCTTCCTACCTTCTCTCACATTCCTCCTCGAAGGTCAACTGGGACTCAAAGTGCCCCTCAATACCTGCAGGATTTTCATTGTCAAAAGACTGCACTGACTGCACCTATTCCAAAGTTGAACAAGCAGCTATTGTCCTCTTCAGGTAAGCCTTTTTCACTGCACAACACCATTTCATATCACGCTTTCTCAACTCCACATCATGCTTTCTCCACCACCATCTCCTCACACATTGAACCTAATATCTATAAACAAGCTCTTAGGGACCCTGGCTGGTGCAAAGCAATGGATCTTGAGTTGGCTGCCTTGGAAGCAAACAATACTTGGCAACTCACGGATTTACCTCATGGAAAAATTCCTATTGATTGCAAGTTCATTTATAAGATAAAATACAATTTAGATGGGAGTGTGGAAAGATTGAAAGCACGGCTAGTAGCTAAAGGTTACACTCACCTTGAAGGGGTGGACTATCAAGAGACATTCTCCCCTGTTGCAAAATTAGTCACCGCGAGAGTTTTTCTTGCAATTGCATCAGTCAAAGGTTAGCATTTACATCAATTTGATGTGAATAATGCCTTCTTACATGGGGATCTCTATGAAGACATTTACATGAATCAACCTCCTGGTTACACCAAAGGATCTCCTCACCAAGTTTCAAGTTACTCAAGAGTTTATATGGCCTCAAGCAAGCATCGAGGCAATGGTATTCCAAGTTCTCAACTGTTTTAATTGAATCTGGTTTTTCCCAATCCAAGGCTGATTACAGTCTTTTCACCCAAGAAACACATGGTTCTTTTGCTGCCATCCTTGTGTATGTTGATGACATACTCGTGGCAAGCAATGACATTAATTCTGTCCACGCATTGAAGCTACTTTTACACAGCAAATTCAAGATTAAGGACCTCGGCAAACTAAGGTACTTCCTTGGCATTGAAATTGCAAAATCTTCCAAAGGAATTTATCTATGTCAACGAAAGTACACACTGGGCATCCTAGCAGACTCAGGTAATCTCGGCAGCAACACAGCTAAAGTTCCCATGGAAAAAAATCTTAAATTGGCTCAGTCTACTGGGATACCACTCCATGATCCAAGCATTTACAGACGCATGATTGGCGTCTCCTATATCTCACCATCTCTCGGCCTGACATCAGCTTTAGTGTTCAAACTCTAAGTCAATTCATGTCCTCCCCCACTAATGTTCATCTCCTGGCAGCACAAAAAGTACTTCGATACCCTAAGGCTGCACCTGGTCAAAGACTTTTCCTCTCTAGTTCCTCCTCGTTTCAGCTTGAGGCATACTGCGACTCTGACTAGGCTTCCTGCCCAAATACAAGAAGGTCAGTCAGTGGCTATTGTGTGTTCCTTGGCTCCTCTTTAATCTCTTGGAAGTCCAAGAAGTAAGCTGTTGTTTCCCGATCCTCGGTAGAAGCAGAATACTGCTCCATGGCAGCTACTTGTTCAGAA
The DNA here is from genome assembly GCA_003123785.1 of Pterocarya stenoptera. NCBI lineage: Eukaryota > Viridiplantae > Streptophyta > Magnoliopsida > Fagales > Juglandaceae > Pterocarya > Pterocarya stenoptera. The sequence goes on along the minus strand of QEOT01005325.1, from coordinate 998,516 downwards.
TTAACATGGCTCAGGTTCATTTTGGCTGCACTTCAAGTTCACCATCCACAAGCTGCCCTACTCCATTGTGATAACCAAGCTGCCATACACATTGCTGCGAATCCCATCTTCCATGAGCATACCAAACATATCGAGCTCGACTACCATCTCATTAGAGACAAAATTCAAGATGGCAGTATCTGCACTCGTTATGTCCCCAGCTCTGCTCAGGTTGCTGATACTATGACTAAAGCTCTATCATCTTAAGTCCTCCAATTTCACTTATCCAAGATGGGAGTCGTAAATCTTTATGCTCCATCTTGCCGGGGGGTATTGGAGAATGAATCAGACTCGTATACAAATAAAGGAAAAGAAGCTGCTATCACATGACATGCACTCTGTTACTTACATTCACGTTTGTTATTCTGTTATTTACTTTTCTTTTGCTGAGTTGTATATAGAGGGCACCAATGTCTTTTCATAGCAAGAGTTAGTTAGATTATTCTTTCCTCTTATGTATATATGCATGTACTGTTCCATTCCAAAATAATATACGAGACACAGAATATATTTCATTCTGCAGCTGTTCTTCTTTTGTACTCTTTCCCTTCATTTCCTTTTCTTACAGCTTGGGATGCATTTGCAGAGCTTGGCATTCAAAACAACTTCTTTTTCTTAGTTTTCATTTATACGTTTGGAATCAATGTTTTTCTCAAGGTGGAACTGATTTTATGCTCTAAATAGTATCAACTTTGTGATGATCAGGTTCTATTCTCTTGAAGCTCTGAGAAACACTACTATAAAACAATTATAAACTGATGTCACTTGATGTGTTGAAGTTAATTAAGATGTTTCTTTATATAAAATTGATAGAATGGCTAAGGAAGATGAAATAATCAAACGGAAAAAAAAAAATAGTTTTTAAACTTCCCAAAGTGAAAATCCATAGTTTAAGCTATCTCTTTCTTTCTTAGACTTAAAAGGCTAATCTCCAACCGAAATATACATGAGAGCATCAATTCGCACAAGAAAAAATAAATTAATGTTCCACCACCCTCAAAGCCACTCACCACATGATATGGGAAACACATGATGTTTTCTTTGAATTTAAATTGATGTGATTTCAAATGTCTCCTTTTCCACTACCCTAATTTTCAAAGAGCAATTAATTCATTCATTCATGTAATCACAGGTTTGAAGAATTCTATTTATATGTATTTTCTATTGATTTCTGTTAGGAGGGAGCTATTTTTAATGTTTTTAGTCAAACCTCATGCTACATGCATGATCTAGTTAGCTAGCATTCGATCCTATAAATAATTTTTAAATAAATATTTATATAAATTTATATATGTTCCTTGGAGTACTTGGATTATAAAATTAATGTTAAAACCAATGATCTTCTTTTTGGTTATATATGTCGAGCGCATGATAAAGATGAAGACAAACAATCTTTTGATCAAATCTTCCCATACAAGGTACCAAACAAACAAGCAAGGAATTATAATTAAAATAGATGACAAATCCCAATTAGTTTTTTATTGCTTAAGATGGATCATCTTCATAATAATTTATTGCTAATTAATGAACTATATATAAATTTATATATATATATATATGTTAAAGGTAATGAGCAAAAGGTTTACATGACCAGCTAGGCCTCACCTGTGTTCCCCACCAAATTAGTCTCTAATTCCGTGATTGGCTCATGGAGGTTTGGGACCTGCCTTAGGGGGCCACTTGTCAGCCTGGGCTTGGCCTATGGGTACTCATCAAAATGATATATATATAAATATATATATGCAGTCTCTTTTCCTGGCTGCTAGCTTTGTTTATTTTATGTATTTTTTTTCTAAATCTTCATGGATAGCAAAAGATCATGATAAATAGATAGGTCATGTGTTGACATATATAAATTATGAATGACCAGAGGGAATTTAAAAGGTTTTTGTGTCGGCAGCTTGGATTTTGTGCTTTGTTGAATGCATCAATTTAGGTGTTGGAAAAACTGATCTGTTTTGGAGGGAGACATTGTAAGACTTTCTTCGCTCAGATATACGTACATGATATATTGATCTAAGCACTATTGCTTTAAAAATTTTATTTTTTTCTCTTCATGGATTGTCAAAGAACAGTACAAAATGAAAGTTTCTCTTGGTTAGGTCGCTGATTTAATTAGTAGTTTGCCTTAAGCTCTGACAACTACTGTTTATGACTATAACATCGATGATGATGATGATGTGTACTGGTGGAGTTGTTGGTGATTTTGAGAAAAGATTATCGAGATGATTAGGAGTAAAAGTCTCTTAATTATCAAGTGCTAGCTAGCTACATGAAGTTCAAGACAAGACAAGAAAAAATCCAACTGGGTTTGAAAATTGATTACACCTAGCTAGCTAGCTAGCTTTATTTGGAATCCAAATTTAGATTCCTTTCTTTGAAACCCAGATTTCTGATCAGTGTGAATGATTTTCACTGTCTCTCCTTTGGTGAGTTCCATTCAAGTAAAGAAAATACTAAAACACCAAAAAAAAAAAAAAAAAAAAAAAAAAAAGTGAGAAAATTAATGTAAAGGGAAACAATTATAAAAGAGCTTTCCCATTTACCTAATCTGTCATGGAGGACTTTTAGGAGTTTGAGGAGATGGTTGAGGTTGATGATCATGGCATGACAAAATAGAATAATCAAAGTACCATCAAGTGCTAGATGCTTAATGTTCAAAAAAAAAAAAAAAAAAAAACGTTGGAGATAGGGCATATAATCACCACAGTCAGCCGGTTGATAAGTCCACACTTTATGCTAATTTGGCGTATACGTAGTCGCTTGCATTCATCCTAGAGACGAAAAGAAGAAATGAATAGATATTTACTTAATAATTAATTAAGTGGGCAGAAATCTTCAACCCAAATGTATGTGCTACAAATTTGGACATGATTGACACCTAGGACAATGACAATAAATACATAAACAAATATTAATTAAGCAAGGTTCTATGTTGAACCACTAGAATCACCTCAATGAACTCTTGATTTGAGATTATATCAATTGATACGATCTTTGTCTTATTTAAATTTAATATTTCTAGCAAGATACATATCTGTCATCTTTTTACCAACTTTATAGGGCTCAGCAGCTTTGCATGTTCCTGTCACAAAACCATTAAGAAACTTTATGATCTTGCAAGACATATTCCCAATACACTCAGATCAATAAGGCACAAAAAAAATTATCTAAATACTTACCTACAACTTGGACCAGCCTATACAAATCTTGCTTTTGACCACTAACTATGTTTGCTACATAACTTATGCTTAATTACTCAACCCATTAATTCACACCATCGAGTGCAAAATCAACATATTAATCTAAAGCTAGCTAAAGCTAGCTCAACCCATTAATTCACAGTACCATGATGATGCACCATAAACCCAGATTTACTACAGAATGTTTCATGAAAAATAGATGGGAGAGGGAAGAGAAAGTATTCATCACAAGTTTAACACAAATCTGATATGCCCAATCTGAATTTATTGTCTGAATGTAGAGTTACTAAGCTCAATTCTATCCTAAGGACTAGTACCATATTTAATTACAATCTTGGCAAATATCTAGATCAAATTGGTGATTATACCATCTTTTGTTGGATATGTGCTAGTAATTTTAAGCTAAGATAATTTGGGTTGCGACGATAAATCTTGTAGTTTCACATGATATATATATAGTACTAGGATTCCCACACATTAAAAAAGAAGCTAATTTGCAGGGGGGAAACATCTTTGCCCATCCATCTAAAATAATCAAAATGTTTTCGTTCAACTTTTATTCAAAATTGTTGTCTTGTTGCCATTTGCGTTGCTTTTCATGTCACCAGATTTTGCTAGATTTTGTCTTTTTGGAGGTATGCTTCATATTATGAATATGGCATCAAACCCCAATAAAGAGGGAGAAAAAGAATGTGGCATGTAGTGTTTTTTTCCCTCTCATCTATAGTTTTTTCTCATGCTTATTGTAAGTTGTTGCTTTATAATAGTTGAATGAAGTGTAAAAGGCAAATTTGTTGCTGTGGCAAGAAAAAAAGTCTTTTGCATCCAGTTTTCAAGATTCAAGGAGTGGTTGTGCATGCCACAATCATGGAAAAAAAATTGTGAAAGGTGATTTTGAAGTAAACTGCAGCACAAAAGGTTTGTACCTTCTTTTATTAAAATTCCCATATCTAGCTTGCTTCCTTTTGTTTATGGTTCCCTTATATTCAGGTTTGCTTACATGCTTCCGTCACTGATGTTATAATGGTTTAAACATAATATTACAACGGTTGATCTTATATGACTATATATATTTTATTTCCCTCAATTGTCAACATTTTTTGATGCACTGCTCCATTATAACTACTCTAATGGTGTGTACTGATGCATTTTATGTATAACTGCTAGATTGGTGTTTGTCCAGATGGAAATATCAAATATCCCACAAGTATAAGGGCATTGATGCAATCTTGTAAGAAGTTGTTCTACCCACCCCTCATGCCCAGGTCTATATTGTTATATCTGACTAGATATAATTTATAAAGATAGAGGAGCATCACAATTGACATATTTGAATGAATTTGCACATTTCTAGATTTGTCTGACTTATAATGTGTTCTCAATATTTAGTAGTTAAGTTATAGGTTATGGGTTTCGTTTTGTCCACCCTAGTTATAGCTCATAACTACATTAATGTGAATTCCCAACAGAGTTTGGATGAACGAATGCCATTAATTTATTAAATTAGATGAAAATGGTGCTCAAAGATTTGAACATGGGAATCCTACATGTTCTTAGAGCATATATAATGAAAGTTCAATCTTTTTCCTTTATGTTTCCTATTCCTAAGTACTTAATATCATAAGGCATGGGTACTGTTGGATAAACACTATAAGTGTTATATAGCAATGAAACAATATTATTTTACATGACAACATTAAGAGCAGTTTATCTTATTAAAAGCAAATTTATTTATTATTTCATGTGAGTCACAAAACAATATTTCTTGAAACTGATGTCACTAAGTATTTAGTGACTGGCCATAACTAAGATAAATTATGTGTTAATAAGATAAACATTATTCCATTAGATGAAGTGTGAAAATGAAGTCCAGCGAACGTCTATGGGCAAAGAAAAAAAAAACAATCAAACGACCTTTACGGTGAAATTAAAACTCGTTGGAAATGACTACTGATCAAATTTTGAGACAGTCTTAGCGGCGATTTGTAATCACTGAAAAAGAATTACACATGAATGTAGTGGCGTTTGCGGCGATGTGAAGAATTGATGCAAATAACCCTATTCCGGCGATTTGTATGCGCTATAAATATGCGTGACCTTACATTCAAATATCAATACCGACGACCAACTAAATCGTCGAGATTGATTTTTTGCAGCGGTGGGATATCTGTTGCGGTGATTCTTGTCCGTTGGACATACCTTAATGTGCGACGAAAAGTAAGATCGTTGAAAATGGTCATCAATATTTGCAGCGAATTAGGGTCTATTTACGGCGATTAACTACTCTCTGCAAATAAATAATAGCGACGATATTATAATATCATTGAAAATAGATGTATCATTTCCGGCAATTTATTGAGCAATTGCGACTAATTGTTTCGTTGCTTACGACTTTTCTCAACGATTTAATGGTAACGGATCACACCATTTCTGGCTTTTTTTATGCATTTGAGACGACATAAAATACCAGTAAAAGTGATTTTTCTCAATGAGTTTTGCCTATTACTGAAATTGATCAGAAGTGAAGGCTTAATTTCGTAAAAAATGCAACGATTTAAAAATTGCCTAAAATGATCAAATGCAGCGATTATTAGAGATATTTGCGATGATTTTGAGCGCTGAAAAATACTCTATTTCTTGTAGTGACATCATCCGGCCTACACCACACATCATATCTATTTTAATTTTTCTGTTTTTCTTTTTATTCCTACTAAACTAATTAATTAGTTCTTTTAGTAATTATTCCTACACTATATACTTAGAGAAAAAAATTATAAAAGTAAAAAATAAAAGAAGATGTGTAATATAAAAATGACGGGTAGAATAGCTGGTTACATGAGCAACTTGCTAAAAGCCCACGCCAATGCAATCATAATGATTATTTATGATAAAAATAGACTTATTTTAATAAAAAATAATTATTTTTGTTAAAAATAAATGATTACAAATAAACGATTTTAAAAAAAAAAATCACAACTTTGCCAACAAAAATCTATACGAACAGCTTGCTCGATATGTCTGGATTGAAAACGAAGTCATGATGATGTTATACTTTTTCTTTTCATGTGACGACTCACGACCTTACGTCAACTTTCATATTACTTAATGCCATTAATATATATATATATTTATATATTTATATATTGACTCGGCCATCTGGCCTAATCAAGTTTCGACCGCCGATGCATGCATCCGGATCACTGTCGATTACGTACGGTCGTCCTATTCTTATTCAATTAAGCAGGACTTTTTATTTTAATATAAACGTCAATTTATAGGGTTTCTTTTCTCAAATATTAAATATTTCTAATATAATCTAAACTAAATATGAAAAGCTTAAGAATAGGTAATTAATTATATGTGGGAGGGAGACTTTATCACAATGAGAAGTATTAATAGGTAAGTAATTAATTATCTCTGATATTCAGACTAGCTAACAGTTTATCACAGGAGACATTTGAATTGGAGAAAATTACTATTATATCTAGACATTCCCACTCAACGATCAGAAGGTATAAATTCATTCCTAGAATTAATACTAATAATTAATTTAGCCAGCGACAGAAACACATCCTACGTGCACCCTAGCTAGGTCAAAGCTGCCCTAAAATAATCAATATTTGCGGCGATTTTTAAATTCGCCGCGCAATTCTAACTGGAATCTGGAAAATGTGAGGGAGATTATTTGCAGCGACTTTTTATATCATTTGCGGCGATTTTTTCGTCGCAAATTAATAATGGCACTGTAGCGCCGTTACTTCCATCGAATAGAAGAAATCGCCGCAATATATTTATTGTGGCGAAATTGTCGCCGCAATAAATAGTTACGGCGAATTTTTGGTCGCTGCAAATAAGATTCTGCGGCGACTTTGCTATTTATTGCGGCGATATTATGTCGCCGCAAAAAGGTAACAAATTTTAATTCCCCCTCGTTTAATTTCCTCATTTCCCTCCCGTCTCCCCGCTCTCTCTCCTCAATCCCTCTTCTCCCTCGCGCACAGCCCACGCCGCCGCGCACGACCCCACCATGCCATTTCCACCTCACCTCGACGGCGACCGCCCCCTTCTCGCAGATTTTGAGTGCCTCTTGCTTTTTCCATCCAAATATAGACGTCGACTGTTTTTTGTTGGGCAGAGTATCGGAGGTGGAGATCCTTCGCAATTCTATGACTGTACTTTACTCTCATGGCAATGCTGCTGATCTTGGCTAGATGTATCACATTTTCACCGAGCTTAGCCTTCACCTTGGCGTTAATCTGATGCGGTCGGTTTTATTTATTTTTATTTTTGAACCAAAAAAGAAATCAATGTTTTGATATAGTTTGGCATTTATTTTTCTTGGTTTTCCATTCAGTCAGAATCAATATGATTTTTTGCGCATTGTAGGTACGACTATTCTGGATATGGACAGTCGTCTGGAAAGGTAAATTCTCCCTATTCTCACCTCTAAGATGATCTCTGGATATTCTGAGTTAAAACCAGTGAGGTTGAGCACGTTTGATTAGCTCAGCATGCCTTTGGTCAGAGCTGGAAAGATAATACAAAGTTTCATTTTTTAACATCTTGGAGCGTAGAACTATATGGGCTTACCCCATTCAATTAATGCACAAAATATTCTGCACAGATGTGAAAAAAATCTCATCTTTACCTTGATTTGATAAGAAATGAAAAGAAACTTGATGCTGAGTGCTAATTTTCATTCCATAAGCACAAGCCTTCAATCATTGATTCGCCGCAACTGCATAATGTGGGGGAGTTATGTTTCAAAATTAATGGGATGCCGATCCTTATATAGAGCTTTAGATTGAAGTAGTGATATGGTAATTATGTTTTATGTTGTAGCTTTTGCTTTCTAGCCATTTTTACTCGGTTTCTTAACCAATTTAGATTAGGAGTTTAGGCAGAGTACTGAAATATCTGGTGCATCTGTACAAACTAGGCAAGTGAGCAGGACACATATGCGGACGTAGAGGCTGCTTATAAATGCCTTGAAGAGACCTATGGAGTGAAGGAGGAAGACATAATATTGTATGGCCAATCAGTTGGAAGTGGACCAACTCTGGAACTGGCTATCCGTTTGCCTCGATTAAGAGCTGTGATTCTTCACAGTCCCATCCTGTCTGGCCTGCGTGTCATGTACCCAGTTAAGCGAACATTCTGGTTTGACATATACAAGGTTTTGCCCCCACTTCTCGCTTTCAAACTGTTGCTTTGCTCTTTTTACATGAGATATTGTCTTTTATTAAAAGGTTTCCCTTTATTTTCTGTTGCAGAACATTGATAAGATTCCACTAGTCAATTGCCCCGTTCTGGTAATTCCTGTGAGTGTACCTTTTGTTTGATCCTTCCATTCCAGTTCGGTCACACATTAAAGGTATCTTGAGCATGTTATTTCTTCCATGGCCTGATTACTTATCCTTTGTCCCTATATTGCACAAAGGCTACATTTCACTCTGGACAAGTAAACGTATTTAACACTTCTTGCCTTTTCATAGATGAAAATTAGATAAGTTTCTGTGGTGTAATATATTTCCTGAAATGGGATCTACCTTCATAGATTTCAGTGTTCTTCCTGAAAGCAGTCTCCCTTGATCACAGGAATGGCTATGGACCATCCTGCCTGGTCCATGCTACAGGGGTATCTACTATATATGGAGGCTTTTTAAAGCCTATCAGTCTGTGTTTCCAGATTCAATTTTTTTAGGATGTGACTCTGCATTGGCATGCGATGGTAATTTTAGATGTTTATCATCTATGAAGTGACATGACATCGTGTGAATGGCTAGAAAATCAACCACTTCATGATGGCTAGTAAGACATTAGTTCTTGGTAAACATGAAACTACTTGTTGCAGGACTCTGTACACCCATTAAGTTCCAGAATTCTATTATCTTGCCAGAAACTAATTTAGCTATAGGGTTCCAGTAAGTGTTCGATTTGACACTGTTATTGGTTATTGAAGGGAACTGAAGATGAAGTTGTGGATTTCTCTCATGGTAAGCAGCTCTGGGAGCTTTGCAAAGAGAAGTATGAACCTTTGTGGCTTAAAGGAGGAAACCACTGCAACTTAGAACTCTATCCAGAGTCCTTAAAACATATTTATTGTGGCGAAAATTGTCTAACTCAAATCTCTTGAGTTAGATAATAACCAAATCACAAATATCTCTTTATATGCATATATGATTTGATTATAATATGATCTAAGAGCATAATCTTGAAATATGGTGTTAGGAAATCCCCACTTGTATTCCAACTCGACCTAATTATTCCTTCCTTTCACTAGTTAGAATTAATGGGCTAGATTGTGTTTTGGGGTGGTAAGTCATAAAAAAAATTTGGGGCTTTCACTAGGAAGAAACTGCAAAGTGTCCTGTCTTCTCTCGGTTGGGGCTTTGTTTTCGAAAAACAATTCTGGTTTCACATTGGTGTGGGCTAAGGGTGCCTGAAATTTGTTGATATTCTTATATGTTATTATACACACTTATACACAGGCAGAGATAAAGCATCCAAATATATACTAAAGAGGGCGGTTCTTGTGTAGGCATAGTGAGAGGAACTATCCTGAACTCAAGGCTGAAACCCACAAGTGCCTGTCTCTAGATCAAGTTTTTCAACTTAACTCTAGGGACCTTGCTTCTTATTCTCTAACTTAATTCTTCCAAACGCCTCAAAGATGTTAAAGAATGGTGGTTCAGAGTTCTAGCAACCAAGAAATTGAAACCTTTATTAGAAAAAAGAACCTGAGGCTCAAGAACTTATAATGCATGAGATCAGAAGCCACTTTGCATTGGAAAACAAAGAGATCTATAATGTTAAGACTCTTTTAACTCTTGAAAAAGATGTCATTAGTCATTTCCCACTGATCAAATACTTCAAATATTATCCTTCCCATGTGTTTTCCACTAGGTTAAAGAGGGGCTTCTTGGGAAATCTTACCCCTCAATCACATAGAATCCTCTTTAAATAAGTCGGTGACCTTGTGGAGCATTACTAAGTTGCTTTTTTGTCAGGTGCAGGTATATTGCTTCTCCTGGCGGACAAACTCCAAACTCCCCCAAATTTACCATGTTATTGAAAAAGAATTCCAAATATTTCAGATAAGTTTTTTAAGATAACATTCCTGCACCCTTAAGGGAAGGTAGTGCATATTGCGCTGCAAAATGCAACTCCTTCCTGTAATATTAAATAATTTGTTAATCAATTGCTACCTTCTGAAGATGCCACCCAGCTTTGTGCCAATACTTCACTATTGTGATATATACATGTTTTTAAAATATTTTCTTTATGGGGGAAGTTGGAGAAGAAGGGCGTCCTTGTGATTATCATTCTGAATGTTATATACACTGGCAGCATTTACTTGAGGGAGGAATGGGTAGGTGTATTTTGTTTAGATGCCTTACAGAGCTCAAAACTGTTTGCCATAGCTGAGTACTTAATTCATATAGATAAACTAGAGAGAGAGCAGAGTGAGAGAGTGGGTGAAGAAAATTTCCTAGCATGGCTTGGATTATTGGCCCAGCTGGTGGGCCAAGTGGAGGGCCATTGACTCCATTAGAAACTTTATAGCAAATCTTTGCAGGTTTAATGTTAAAGATTCGGTTGCAGTTTAAAAACATAGCAGATAGAAATGGTCTGATACTGGTTTGTAATCTCTGGAAATCAAGTAATGACCACCGAGCTAGCTTGGGAAATTGACTGAATCCAATGGACTTAAATAATATTTATTATAGCTTCAAATGACTTTGCACTATTTTTATTTATTTTTGATAAGTAAGAAATTTAATTTAATGAAACTAGGCAAAGCCTATGTACACAGGAAGTATACAAAAAAGCACCTAATTACATTCTAGAAACCTGACTTTGCACTATTTTCTTCTGTTTGTTTTATATATATGCATAGACTCCTGATGTTGAAGCAATAGTAACAAATTAGAACTGCAGTATATATGAATTAATAACCACCGGCGTGCACACACACCCACATACTTCATATATACACATATCATGGAGCTGTTCTACACTCAAAATACCAGGCAATGCTATATCTCCTTCATCAAAGAAGAGTGGCCACCATCATTCCACTAAATGCGTTTGCTATTTTATTGGGCTATAAATATATGCTTTTGGGCCATAAAAGTTCATCACTAGCATAAAAACAATCTTGTGGATCCTATTAAGCTATAGAGAGTGTAGTGGCCTACCACTTTAAGTTTTTGGCTATGCTGTTTATGGTATTTACTCTAGTTTCGTTCCATTTCCTTGTTCTAGACATGAAGGGGAAAATGGGAGGGGATAAGAAGACAAGCAGAGCAAGCAAACAGAGAAGCACGAAAGGAATTAAACCACCACCTTCTTTGGCCTGTCATTCTTCTTGTGCCTCTTTGAATGATTAGACACTTCATGCTCACTGTGAGAAGAACTGTCACTTCTACAAGAACTCAGTAATCGATAGACATCAGGAAAGGTGATCATCTTTCTATTATTTTTTAAAAAGAATGGAAAATGCCTGGAAAGCTAATTAACAAAAACTACTGATGCTATTTGAAATTACTAAGGTCTTATTGTCAAGAGTCTACACCGATAATCATCAAAGAAACAGCTGGCAGTATCACATTCTGTTTCCACGTTTTTCTCTTCATAAGCTCATCAAGACTCCACACCTTTTTCCACAGCTTAGCAAGTTAATTGCTCATAATAGGGTTATTCCAAGATAGGTATCTGTGAGAACTTTCTCAAATTAGATTGTAATCTTTTGTTTTATTCTTTGGCAGCCTATTTTGAATTCAAAACTAATTGATTTCTTGATATTCTTCTTTGGCTTTAATTCATTTCTCTGCAAATGTATCATGCATGCTTAGATATAGTTTTTCTATTTACTGCACTATTTAGGTGAATTAATTATAGCTTATAGTTATATATACATATATTATATATATGGGTCTCTAGTATGAAGCATAGCTTGGGTATAGTTTATCTATGTTTTTGTGCATTTTTTTATTATTTTCTGGGAAACTGTTTTGCGGCGAGTAAAATTCGCCGGAATTAATTTTTTTGTCGATAATACTTATTTGCGGTGAGTAAATATCACCGAAAATATTTATTTTCGGCGAAAATAGCCTGCTGAAAAATATCTAATGCCGACGATAATTGAAATTCGCTGAGAAAATATTTAGACATTGCGGCAATTTTAAAACCTTTTACGACGATTTTATATCGCTGCAATTGACTTTTGCCAACGATTCAGGTATAAATAAAGGGCTATTTACATCGATTTTTGGACAATTGCGACGGTCAAAAATCACTGGAAATAGTACGTTATGCAGCGATTTTTGGCTATCGCTGAAATTGATCAGAAATATCACTTTTATTTCGTCAAATATGCAGCGAATTAGAAATCACCGGAAATGATCAATTGCAGTGATTATTAGGGGTATTTGCGACGATTTTAAGCGTTGAAAAAAGTCTGATTTCTTGTAGTGTAATTAGCTAGGCCCTAGGGGTGATCTTGGTTCGGTCCGATCCTAGGAGGTTCTGTGGACCGGACCGGACCGGACCTATTCAGTCCAGGGATTTTCCACCCTGGACCGGACCAAGTAATGTATAGGACCAGACCGGACTGGTCCCTTTTGGTCCGGTCCGGTCTGGACCATGCCCAAAATGGGCCATTTAGCCAATCTAAATCTGGGTTTCTTTTTTTTTTTTGTCCAATTTCAATTATTTTCGGCCCACTTCAAATTTTGTACATTTTTTAGCTAAAAATACTATTAAAAAAAAAAAAAAACTTGATCTTGAAAAATACAATGATAAGAGAAACTAATCTATATAAAAATGTAGAAAAAAAAAAAAAAACCACAAAAGTTATTACAAATTACAATCCAAAACTTAACAACTTAACATATAATCTATAAGCTTTAAATGGGTACATGGCATGAAGACCATATTTTCCAACAATATGAAGATCATATTTTTCAGCAATATAAAGATATTCCTGCACACACACAGAGAGAGAGAGAGAGTATAGAGGAATCAATCTGGAGAAAGTCTCGACAGAAAATTGCAATGATATTTGGTCTTTAATCTACCCCACTATATGAAATTAGCTCGACGATAAAATCTAAGACAAAAAATGATAACCAACAATCTCCTCACCTCTTTAGTCTTTAATCAACATTGGGTGTAGGGCCAGTAAGCATTGAATTTGACGCCTCCACAGAATCAACAAAGTTCGAGTCCCCAACAAGTTCTATCCATAAAAATTTAAAACAAAACAAGTTAAATAAAGTTACATAACATAGAAGATAAAACAAAATAAATCAAAAAAGATATCAAAGGTAATTTTATTACATACCCATATCCAACTGCTTCTCAACTTCTTCCACTTCATCCATTAAACTCTTAAGGCTTATTGGAGTAGAAGAAGAATGAAGCCAGTTTTGTGTACATATGAGATCCTTAACACTCATTGGATTTAAACTACTTCGGAAATGGTCAAGTACATAACCCGCAATGCTAACTGTAGATTCAGAGGCCACAATAGATACCAGTATTGCAAGTACATCGCGTGCAACCTTTGAAAGTACGCGATATCTAACTGAATTCACCTTCCACCAAATTAGAAGGTCAAAACTATCATCTTGATCCTTACATCTTTCAGCTAGATATCTATCAACCTCTGACTTATTTTCCAAACTGTCTTCTGACTGTAACTTTTGCTTAAATTAGGCCATCAAATGTGTCTTTCTACTCGCCATCTTGTCAGCTGAAGGACTCTTCATGTGGGGAACTTGCACGCTGAGAATAATGCTCTTCTTCATTTTCCCTGTATGCCTCATACATGCGGATAAATGCATTTTTTACCTTCCAACTGAAAATCAATTTTTTTTGCATGATCATGTGCATACATTTGTCCCAACCCAAAATATATCGCATCTTGTAGTGAGGATCAAGAAGAACGCCAACATAGAGCAACATATTCTGATTTTTCAAGTTCTCCCAATACTTGTCAAACTTTCTCTTCATATTTGTTGCCATTAATCCTACCACGGAGTTTTGTTCTTCACACTCCATGTTAATGACATCTTTAATAGTAACCAACTCTGGAAAAAAAAATATTGCAAGTTACATATTCACCCCTCGAGAAGAGTAAAGTTGCATCATGAAATAATTGAATAAACCTCACAAACAACTGTACATTCTCCCAATCGGATGCATTGGGAGGCCCTAACTTCTTTGACGTTCTCCTATATACCACATGGTCCACATCTTCATCATCGACATCGTCATCATTGTCATCTCCAATACTACCAAGGAAGCATGGATCTTCTTCCTCCAACTGATCAAAAGCCCTTCTAAATTTTGAAGCCCTCTCCAACATAAGATAGGTGGAGTTCCACCTAGTTGGTACATCTAAGCAAACTTGACTTTTGGATTGAATCTTTTCCAACCCCACACATTTCTTAAATGTATTCAACCTTTGAGGGGAGGATTTAACATACTTCACAACACCCCTCATCTTCGCAATAGACTCATCATATTCTTTCAACCCCTCACGAAAATTAAGTTCAAAATATGGGCACAATATTGAACATGCAAGAATTCATGTTCCAAGACCATGTCTCTCCTATACTTGGTTTTTTTTTTTTTTTTTTTTTCAAATAAGAAACGGCCCCATTATTAGAACTTGCATTATCAAAAGTGAGTACAAGTATTTTTGGTCGTCTCCAATCATGAAAACACATCTCTATGCCCTTATCAAGTTTATCGCCCTTGTGATTCTCAACCAAACAAAAGGAAAGAATGTTCTTGTGTAACTTTCCATCATCATCAATAAAGTGTGCTGTGAGACTCATATAGTTTAGGTTTTGCATGGATGTCCATGTCTCCATGATGAGGGAAATTCGCTGCCCTCGAAGAGCATTTCTCAACTTTTATTTTTCCTTAAAAAACAAATTAAAGCAAGCCTTGGCAACTGTCATACGGGATGGAATCCCAACCCACTTAAGGCAAACCACAAGCATAAACTTCCTAAAACCCTCCCCTTCAGCATGCCAAAAGGGCAACTCATCACGAATAATCATCTCTAGTAAGGCTTGTCGGCAAGCCTTGACACTAAATGCAATAGACACAAGTCCCCCACTACCACTACCACTTCCTCCCTCCACCTTCCAACCTAGAGTCATCTGGGATTTATCAATCTTCTTAAACGAACATTTCTTACATGGATGCTCAATGTGATACTTTATGTTTTTCGTACCATTGGTCTTCGTATCACATGCATACGAAGCACCACAATAATGACATGCAGCCCTAGGTTTACTTGGATCACCTTTTGGTATTATTGTAAAGTGATTCCAAACAAAAGACCAAACTCTACCTCTTTGTGACCCACCAACTAATTTATCATTTACATTGGATGGGGGAGGGGGTGGGGGTAAAGGCATGTCTTGTGTTGACTCTTGCACATCATTTGTAGAAGACTCCATCTATATAAAGGACAATAGGACAAAAGGACAAAAGAATTAGAAAACAAAAATTAATTCATGTACAAGTTGTTACAGCTTGTACAATGTCCAAACATTAATAATGAATTAGACAACAAACAAGGACAAAAGATATTGTACATGGTGATGCATGATCCGTAATTCATGTATAAGTGTAGAAGCTGTATATATATATATATATAAATTCCAAGAGCTTATACTATGTAAATATAAGGTTGTTTTGATTATTATATTATTATGAAAATATAATAATAAAACATGATAATGTAAAAATATTGTAAAGAGACCAAAGCATTTCATCATGATAAGAAACTTAATTCCTCATTCTTAAACAAAACACCTATTCATGACTTAAAAGTCTTGACAAACAAAATTTAAATTGTATAAATGTCTATCTATAGTTTATATATTCAGGCATCAGTGGTTAATTTTACACTGATTCAAGCTTTAAATATCATATTAGAAACTTAATGTCTTCTTATCTTTATAACTACTAGATAAACTCTTGTTGTGAATTTAAAACTAATGCTATAAAAATAAATAACTACAAAATTATTCGAGCTTATTTTAGTTAAGCCAAAATTTATAATTATGTCTTTACAAATGGAGCAATTAACAAAAGAACGGGGTAAATATGATTAATAATTTATCTTGAACAATTTGTCCATAAGGCTATTTTCAGTTTGTCGAGATTTGAAATTAAAGATGCAGAAAAAATATGATAATGTTCTTCTGTCAAGCACTTAACAAAATGAAGGCACTTCGAGGGGCCTAACCTCCACAATCCGATTTGGACTCCAAGCAGAACATACCTCATTAATCTGAAATCAACCATATAAATAGATACAGACTCAGCTAAATGTAACAACCAACTACGCAGCACTAATGTTACTGGCTTAGTGGCCTATAAACTAAATATTCGGACTAGAAAACAGAAAGTGGCCTAACGGTACTGAGATTTCATCTCCACATACCAATGGGAAAGAGAGAGAGAGAGAGAGAGAGAGAGTACCAATCGGCTGCCTATTGTGACGGAGGGGGGATTGCCGCACTTAGAGTTCGTGGGAAGGGAATTGGGGAAAAGGAAAATTGAAGTGAGAATGAATGGGGGGGGGGGTAGGGGTGAAGACAATAGGTTTTTCCCTGAAATGGCACTATTTGGTTCGAAATTGGACCCAAACAGCGTCGTTTTAGGGATGTTAAATTGAAAAAAAAATATGGATTGCGTGAAACGGCAACCCAGTTATTTTTTTCGCCTACAGTGACTATAACAGCGTCGTTTAGGTCCTTTTTTGTACCAAATGGTGTCGTATCTGGGAAGGCAGCTCCCATGTGTGTTTTGTTGTAATTCTTTTATCTTTTTGGCACATAAATTAATTAAAAAAATTATTTAAATTAGTAAAATTAAAATTAAATAAACTATTTAGTGTGGATTATTTAATTAACTCATTAAAAAAATAATTAATGATAATTATATTTATGATGTTAAATGTTAATTGCTAATTTGTTAATAACTTAGAGTATGTCAATGACTCAAATTCAATGTATTATAAATTTATAATTTATGATTCTATGAATCTATGATAACTTAGCCTATTAGGTATATATAGTTATAACTTATAACTTATAGTGATATTAATATTAAATTATTATACATATATTATGCTATAATCCTATAACTCTTATAATATATTTTTTTTATAACTCTTATAATATATTAATATATACTAATACTATATATTATACTATTATAGTGTTACTGTTACTACTACATATAGACTTATACTGTGTGTATATATATATTATAATGATATAGTGATACTAATACTAAATATTATATAATAATACATTAATACAAATACATTATCGAACATATTATATATTATATAATAATACACTCATTAGTCATAGACTCATAGTGATATTAATAATTTAATACTATATATAGACAGTAGACGTATAGACTTATAGTGATTTAGTTATAATTTATAATTATACTTATAGACTATAGTGACTTAGTTTAGTTATAATTATATTGATGATTTTAATTATTACTTTATTACTAACTTAAAGTATGTTAATGTATAATGAGCCATATACAACTTTTAACATTTTGTATATGAAGCAATAAGCATAAATAATTTAATTATCCATACTATTATAAATTTATAAATTATACATATATTATAATTTATACTATAACTTGCATAGTTTAATAGTATTAGTAATACATTAAAGAATATATTAATACATTGATACTAAATATATATAGTTATAGACTTATAGTGATTAGTTATTATGAATCTTGATTAGAATAACTATATAATAGTATTAGTATTAGACTATTAGTATTTTATTTTTTTATACCATATTAGAGTCTAGAGTCTAGACTATTAATATAATACTTGTATTAGTATAAATATTAGTATTAGTTAATAATTACTTAATCGTGAGTTAGTGATAGGATTAGGTTAAATGAAAATTATATAATTAATATATATAAATTATAAAATATATATATTTTTTATTTTCATTCGGTTCGGTCTAGGGTGAAAAACCCCTGGACCGTGGACCGGACCGAATGAATTCGGTCCTATGAAATTTAGACCGAGACCGATTGGGGACCAGTCCTGGTCCTCCGGTTCGGTCCGGTCCCGACTGAATTGGCCGGTCTGGTTCGTTTTTCCAGTCCGGACCGTCTAATTCTCACCCCTACTAGGCCCCCATGTACTATGTGTTGCTATCGCCTACCAAATGAGTGGCCTGGTTTTATCTCAAAGATGAGATATAAGATGATTACCTAATTAGTTTAGGAGTTTTAACATTGAAACCCCTATATATAGTCAATACAAGCAAGGACGACAAGTGAGAGAGGTTTTTGTTCCATGTGAGTCGTGAGCCGAGAGAGAGAGAGAGAGAGAGAGAGAGAGAGAGAGAGCTGAGGAAGCCTTACGGCTGGTTTGGTTACGTAAAATTAAACTATTTCATCTCATCTTATCTTATATAATCATCAGAACTTTTTCAAACTCTCCCACAAAATATAATAAACAATTAAACTTTTTCAAATCTAAAAATAAAAATTATATTAAAAAATTATATTATAACAATATTTTATTTAACTTTCAATAAACATCTCATCTCATCTCATCTGAACTGCGTAACCAAATGAGATAGGGGAGTCGAGAAGGGGGTGAATTTACGCAATAAACAAAATAATGTCGTTTTAGGGAAAGCAATGTCATTTTGTTTAATGCAAAATGGGCCCATGCCCGGTTCGTCCCCTCCACCCACAGGGGTGGCTGTATTTTGGCAGATTGCTTCACCACCTCCCCATCGTGGTGGAAGCGGGGCGAGGTAGCGAGGGGTGGGCCCCACTAACCTCCCATATTTGTCAGTGACTAAATGAGTATTACTAAGACTTCATGTTGGTCTACGAGTATCGAAATTTTCATAATTAACAAATCAATATATATATATCTTTAAACATATATTATTCATTCACCCTAACTTTCATACTTATCTACAATTTCCATTTCTAAATTGACTCTTTGGTTATGGAGCTTGATTTGTTTTGTGAGCTGGAAAAGTGCTGACAGATTGTTTGCTCTACTGTCGCTCAAGCAAAGCTTTAGCAGTGAATTCGCTTGAGGTACGCTCGACAGTTGGGTCAAGTGAATCTCAGACAAAGAGTTCGCTTGAGGATTGTTCGATAGTGAGCTCGAGCAAACTTTAAACAAAGAGTTCCATCAAGGCTCGCTCAGCAGTCTGCTCGAGCCAATGTTGAATTAGCTGTTCACTAGAGGCATGCTCGACCCTCCGCTTGAGCGAATAACCCAGTTTGGTCGCAGTTTCCTAGTGTCGTTTGCTTTATATATGTTTTGGAATACAAACGTATCAAATTGAGAAAAATAAAGAGGAACGATGTGTGAGAGCATTTGTGAGAGAGAAAAGCCCTAGAAAGAGAGTTGAGATTGTGTGAGTATAGTGTTGCTCTTGTAACTCTTGGTATGATTGTAATCTCCTGGGAATAAAATTTCCTACATCTCTATGGATGTAGGCACATTGCTGAACTATGTTAAATACTGTGTGTCGTGTGCGTTCGTGCTTGATTCCTATGTTTCCACGTTTATTTAACTGTCTATCTCGATATTGGTGTGTGTGAGTGTCATTGCTTTGGTGTTTCTACAACAATTGGTATTAGAGCTCCAAGGTTCTTGTGGTGTTGGGCTAAATGATGTTTGGAGAAGACGTGACAGTTGGAATTGATAGTTCGATGGCAAAGATTTGAGTTATTGGAGGATGTAAATCGAGAATCATCTCTATAGAAAAAAGCTACACCTTTATTTGTTTGGAAAGAAGTAGGAAAGTATGGATAAAGCTATGTGGAAAGGAGGTACATAAGAAAGACTCTAGGGAGTTTTCTGGTACCGATTTGGCCTTTAGTGTTTATGATTGGGGCAACAAATCATTTGCTGGAGTTGTTGCAAACCGAGCCACATCAAGAGAGGCTACCGAAACCAGGAAAGTATTCTGGATGACACAGTGAACATGATGGCTGAGAAATATAGGACACTCTATTTCTTCAGTACACAATTTGGTTGATGTTTGGGTGATGGATTCTGGGCTTCGTTCCATAGCACCTCACATATAGAAATGTTGTAGAACTAAGTTGCTAGCAATTTTTTGAAGATGTACACAACTAGTAGAAAGACACTGGATGTAGTGGGAGTAGTTAATGTGCACATCACACTTCCAAATAGGAGTGTGTTGACTTTGCAACAACTCAAACACGTTATGGATCTAAAGAAAACATGATCTCTGTGGGACAGCTTGACAACAATAATCATACAATATTGTTTTCTGGGAGCGTGGAAGGTCACGAAGGGTGCGCTTGTCTTGGCACATGGTAAGAAGTCTGACACTTTATATTTGATATCAGGGTAGAGTAATGTGCATGTAAATGCAAAGTTGTAGCAAAGTAGGCTTGAAACATGATGGGGAAGCAAAAGGGATTTTCCTTGGGACCACGGTGCGCAGTAGAGGTGTGAGAGACAGGAATAGACCGTCTGGTATTCCAGGGATGTCTACACCTCCATGGTGGTCACCTACCTTGAATTATGTCCTGTTGATAGAAGCTGGTGAACCACGGTACAAAGATGAAATCTTGCGAGATGTAATATCAAGCAAATGGGAGTTAGATGAGAAGAAGATGATTGGGCTTCCAGGGAGGAAGTTGAGATTGTATAGGAGATGGGCACATCGAACAAAGATAGAACAGGATATCAGCAGGAGGTGGGGATCATTCACCTAGATAGGAGAAGGGGACGTCAATAGCAAATTCTCTGATATTTGTCAAGGTCTGAGACCGAATATTCAGAATGCATTGGGTGTCGTGATTTTCCCAGTATGTGTTAACTGAGGGCGCTATATGTGAGAGACTGAAGTCAGGCTCAACTTCAGTGCATCTAATGGCTTGAAGACGGAGTGAGCTATAGAGGTGATAGGGTTTGTGCTAGAGATAATGGCTAGCATGTGGAGCTGGGCATCACTCGTTACGAAGTCACATGCATGGTCATTACCTGTGGCTCATTGGGAACCAAAGTGTGCGGATGATTCCTAAGGGAGACCATGGTGCATGCCTTAATAAAATGATTGTATGGATTTTGTGTGGATCACAACCCCAAGCCGAGATGGGTTATTATCTCGGTGGAGCTCATCTGGTCACTCGGGAGCGCATAAAACTGAGTGACGTCCCTTGGGTTGTTGTCAGGCAAAAATAAGCTCCAATGAGATGGTAATGCTCTTGGGTTGAGTCCATTTCCTCTTTGTAAGTGGAGGCTAGAGGATGTCTAGTTATGTACGTGCTAGGTGCAGAGCTGGGCATCACTAGTTATGAAGTCACATGCACGATCATTAGCCGTGGTGTGAACATGGTGCATACCTTAATGTTAAAACAAATGTTTCCAAAACAATTAAAAAAAAAAAATGTGATTTTCGGGTGCATAGTATTTTGTTTGAGATTTGGGAATGTGCTTGTGATTTTATAAATTTGTAAACGTCATAATTCTCTGAATTTCCCATTTTTGCCTAACTTCATATTTTCTCACATGCTTGTATTTTGGGTGTTAGTTTTGGTTTCACTAAGTAAGATTTTGCGAAATCTCACTTTGGGGTCGCCACTTGTGGTTCGTCTCTACGGAATCGTAGACTTTGATGCAAAGGATGGGTACGAGTACGAAGGTCCTGCTCCGACTGAGGATGTGATGATTTGGGGCCCTTTTCCCCTTTCGTTTAAGTGTTGTTATTTGACTTAACTTATTTAGATGACAGTAATATTTGTATGCCAGAATATGGTAGACTTTGCGGCTTATGCATATTTGCTTGGTGATGTAGCTTTAATTTCTAGTACTGTTAGAATTAATGACTATTGTTTTATTTTTCGGTTGCGAATTAATTGCATAATATTATTGCATGTATGCACACACGCACACACTTGACGTTAGTATGCACTAGGGGTGTTGTGAGGCTGACATCCCGGTCCCGAGGTTGAAATTTGTAAAGAGATCATATATAGTACATAGGCATGCATGCAGTTGGAATAAGTAAAGAAATTTGAAAGATTGAACTAAACATTGCTGGCCAGCCAG
Organism: Pterocarya stenoptera; assembly: GCA_003123785.1. Lineage (NCBI taxonomy): Eukaryota > Viridiplantae > Streptophyta > Magnoliopsida > Fagales > Juglandaceae > Pterocarya > Pterocarya stenoptera. The sequence continues at coordinate 976,127 of QEOT01005325.1, read as the reverse complement.
GTACTATATACAAACCGTGCATGCTAACTATATATATAATGCCCAAATCCAAAAAGAAACAAAGCGGGTTTTAGGGATATTGAGTTTATAAGGTAATTCGGTCCATGACCATGCAATGAGAAAAGCTGAAATGATTTCAAAAAGTCAGACGCAGATCCATTGAAGAGGAGATCATCAGGAACTTGCATACTAAGGTTTGATGGAAAACGGGTGTGGAAATAAAGAGTACTGGGTTTGTACGTAGTACATTAGTTCATGGGAGTTACATACGGATTTTCTTCCACTTGATTTCTTAAATTAATACCTATATATTTAATTGACAATTGTTAAATAATTATTCTCTATCATGTATTAAGAATCTGTCGTCGTTCAGTATTGACAATAATGTGACATGAGTAACAAATGTCCTACTAATTAAGTTGACCATTATTACTAATTTACTCCCACCGGTAAGTTTTAATAATTTGGAAATGCATTTGTTATTGAATACTTAAAACCGTCGTCTTCAAACGTGCATTTCCATGTTAAAAAAAAAAAATGCATTTCCAAATTATTAAACTTAAAAAAAAAAAAAATGAAAAAGAAAAAGAAAAAGAAAAAGAAAAAGAAGAAGAAGAAGAAGAAGATGAAGATCAAATAATGGACCGTTTAAATATTAATGGACCGTTGATTAAATAAGATCGGTAATAATCCATTGGCCCAATGTACCATCCTATAAAGTGCATGCACGTGTCTACCTTGGTAACATTTTTTTTTTTTAATAGATTATTTATAATTTGTCTAGCATGAACTTATGGGTGCGGGTGGAGCCTCCTTCCCGCTGGGCGGAGCCCCCCTGTCCGGACACTGGGGTTCGATTGGACCCTGGTCCGTCTGCCCCTGTCCACCGTCCATCCAGGATAAATAGACAATTGTCACAATAAAAGACACTAAAAAACTCCAAATTGCAAATTACGACAAATCGCGAAAAAAAATCCTAAACTAGTAAACTTAAGATTTCATTTGGTTATGCAGATTAAATAAAAATAAAATAAAATAAAATATTATTAGAAGATAATTTTTTAATATTAGTTTTGTTTTAGAATTTGAAAAAGTTGAATTACTTATTATATTTTGTGTGTGAGTTTGTAAAAATTATAATGATTAGATGAGCTAATTTGTGTAGTGTAACCAAATGAGGCCTTAGAGAACTCATTACTTTTTCAACTTCTTATAAAAAGTTAAAACTCATCTTAACTCACTTCATATATTCAAACACATATTTAAATTTATTTACATTCAAATACATCTCAATAGAATTCACAAAATACTATTATTTACAGATTAACCCAGATAATTTGATATCACCTTATCATCCAAATGCAGCCTATATATGAGTTCAAACTCTACAAAAAATCATAGCCATGACCATGGTTCCCTTCACAAACCGATGGTCATTCATGACCAGGGGTTTCCACGACCATTCGTCGTCCGAGAAATAGGAGAAGAAAAAGTGGATGAGGAGGAAAAGAAGAGGACGCGACGGTAAGAGGGAGAGATATATATATAGCGACCGAGGAGGGGAGAGAACTAAAGAGGAAAGAGAGAGAGGGGTAAGAAAGAAAGAATGCGTGAGTGGGGGGGTGGCGGCTTAGGTTTAAGTTAACCCTAACTCCAAAACGATGTCGTTTTATTAAGTATATATATTTATATATAATTATAAATATTTTGGGTTGGGTTGTAGGGATGGGCCGAGATGCAGGGTATGGGGGGTAGACTTGCCTTTCAAGGATGCAGGCAAGGCACCCTACCCCTGCATCGGATGGCAGGGTAGCCCACACCGCCCAGGCAAAGCAAAGCGGTGGAGGGTGGGCAGATCGGGTGTGGTGCCCCGCCGCCCACCCCTACATGAACTGTTACTTCATCCAAATAAATATTACTTTTTGACACTTTGGGAAAATAAGGAACTAATACATAAAGTGAAAGATGAAGTCCAAAGATTATAGGGAATTTAAGTTTAAGTAAAATGGAGAAAAATATGGTAATTTATGGAAGAAAAATTCAATTACATTTTATCCCATTTTTGGTACCGACGACTCCATTCTCTTACCTATTTTGAAAAAAAATGAGACTCACTATACAAAATAAAATTTTTTAAAGAGCAGTACTATATACAGTCCTCTTTCGAGGACTGTATTGCAGTCCCAATAAATGAAATGACCAAATTGTCTCCATTTTTAGGCTTGAATTGACTACATTACCTCTCTTTCTTCTACAACTTAAAGCCAAAACAAATTGCAGATTTTTGTTTTCTCTGCCGCATGCCCAACAACGCAATCTCCTCCACCATCGATGGAACAACCACCTCCACTATCGACGGAGTCATATTTAATCGCGGTAAAGAAATTAAGAGTGGGAGAGTTGTAAGTTTTCACGAGGCTGAAGGTGAATTTTTGCAAGAGCTACTGTTATTGAAGTGGCCCATCATGTGTTAAATGAGTCCAAATAATCTTTAACCGAAAAAGTGGCCGAACATGTGTTAAATGAGTCCAAATAATCTTTAACCGAAAAAGCTGCCGAAGTCAACTTCCCATCATTACCACCAAATGATGTTATTCATCCCCATACACTCGGAATGGGGTTTGGTTCCTCTATTTTGTGTGTTCAACCCCATTCCATTGTACACCATTGACACAAAGCACAGCTCTCATTTCATTGTTTTCCTGAATGTTTTTTTTATTATTTTATTCCCTTTTCATATTATTTTGATCACTTTTCTTTATTTTAATTTATGTCTTTGGAGCCTGATTAATGTGCTATTCTAAATTCTTCTTTTGCCAAACGTTGCTTCTTGGTAAATATGGCAACAATGGAATGGAAGTGTCAAAAGATTAATTTAAACAATAGAAAGCCTTCTAGTGGGTTGCTCGGTTGCTTGAACTAGAACCGTGGGTAGGCATCTTCATTGCTGTCTTTAGGTCCCAACTAATGGATGCAAGAGTAATGCCTTAAAAGCAGGCTTTTATATTCTTTTTCTTGATATTGTGTTCTCGGTAGGTGCTGCCATCATGTATGTTCTCAGTAGGCTAATCCACTTAACTATTATTATTTTTGCTAGAAATTACCTTTTTTATCCTATGCATTAAATTATTTATTGATCAATTTTTTATAAAAAAATATATTATTTTTCTAAAAAAATCATTTCACCCAACTAGGCAAGGTGCAAATTCCTCCTGTCCTAGTACGTATATATATCTGTTGTTGTTCTCTTTATGCATGGACTCGGTCTGTATATAGAGCGTTCGTTGGGATTGATCTATGCTAGCTACTGCATATACTGTGGCTCTTCAATTAGGATGAGGTAAGCTCTCCATGAGATTATTTTTGTTGCAAGGAGTTGCAGTCTCGTACAAACGGAAGTCACAACCATATATAACTACACTTTGCCCCTCAAAAAATAAAGAAACGACATCATTAAGAAATATAAGACTGATTCTTACTTTTACTACCAACTTAAACATAATATTCTATTTTAAATTTTAATAATTGTTATATTGATAAAAAATAAAAAATAAAAAATATTTATCATTAATGTTCTATTGTTAAATATATTTAAATATTTTTAAAAAATAAAAAATACCAATTCACTAATAATTACTTCCTTAATCATTAAGTAACAAAAAATAAAAAATAAAAAAGTCAATCGGTTACTTTTATCCGTCAAAATTATCGGTTCAAATAGCATTTTCCAAACTACAAAATCAAATGTGTGTGATTTGTGTGGATTATGATGCACCCAAAAAACTTCAGCCGTTGACATGGAGAGTCACTTGTAGTTACAAGCATATATCAGTTAAAAGGCCCTTTTGGGAGGGGACATGTTACTGATTAGAGATGTTACTGTGCCAATTGTAAATACTTGTACCAGAAACCCTGGGAAAGTTCAACAGAGGAGATTAAACTTGCAGTTCAGATGTAAAGTAACCATTAGTTATGATTATATAATCAGAGCATTAAAGATTTGAACTCACCAAACAGAACAAGAGCAGTCTCCAGAAGTTCCAACTTCTTTGTTTCCCATTTACTTCGATCTTGGATAAGCTACTCAGAAATCACAAACAAAATCAGGGCATTTCAACAAGAATAACAATTGAAGTTTTTTTTTTATAAGTAGAATAACAATTGAAGTTCCACAGTAACTAACTGTTTACACCAAGCATAGATATATATATATATATTCATTTTTGGAGATTGTACTCTACAACTGCGTATAAGTGACTTTATTGATTCCTGGACAGATGAAATGATCTTTCCACAGGATAGAAGTGATAAATCACAAGTTTGATTATATTATTTACTATTACTAATTGCAATCATCTTAGCAACTTCACAGAATGCAGCAAATCTCTTTTTTATATACACATATGTATATTATGGCCCATATTTAATCAGAGTATAACTGCTGCCATTTATACATACTATCACAATGACATCACAAAGCTACAATGTTTGAAACAGATATTCAGAACCATGCAAAGCCCAACCCATCAGCAATTTTGTCAAATGCTTGTTGAGTAACAGATTTTCATGGAGTTACAAATTAAAGGCATTACGAAGAAATGATCTTTTCAACTGTTGTTCAGCTGGATCTTCTGCTAAAGACTTTTGGTTCTCTACTTGGACCCCAAGAAAAATGTGGACTTGTAGAAAATGATTCTGATCTAGTACTTCATGGCCTAGAAATAGAAGGTGCATCCACATGGACAAAAAGGATTGCAATCACTTTGATAATGATCGAGTGCCATTGCTTCTTTCATCCAAAGCGGTAATCCCTTCGATATGATCCAATATAGATCTTATTTTACCTTGATCAAAGTTATTTCTATCAAGACATGAATCAAAGTAGGAAGATCAGCTGAAATGTGTATTCGAAAGATAACTATGATAAGATTCCACATGCATATAATTTCTCTAAGGAGAGGAAGGAAGGTTTTGTTTCATAATATTTTATTCTATTATTATTTTCTAAAACTGTATGTCTGATGATCTAATAGAGACAAACTAATTCATGCTTCCTTAAGTTTCTACTCCAATGCATTGACATGTACTCCAATGAAACCCTGCTGCTAAGAAGCTCTCTTTGAGTACTGACTTGGAAACAGTTAATTGAGTTGCAGCAGTTTTTAGTTTCTTGCATAAAGAATGTGAAACTTTGGGAGTAGATCGAGAGCCAAAGAAATCAATTAAGCTAAGGGAGACTTGGCTTGCTCATGTTATTATGGCGTTTGTATGGCATGATATGGATAACTACAAAATAACTGATTTCAATTTAACTACTTCCATTTAAAGGCCAATCAGACTAGAACATTGTGGTTAAGGGGTTTTGTTTTAGTGAACATTGAGGTTAAGTTGACTGAGCAAAAGTATAAATTTAGTGTACGTCGCATCCAATGACTGGTGATGCTTCAACTACTTTATTTACCCCCAAATTCAGATAATGAAATGTTTTCTAATACTCACAAGAAGTATATTTGGAAGAAAAACAAATGAAAAGACTTCGTATCAAAGTTAAAGCAGTATAGTTAAACATCATAATGTTTCATACTGAATCTCCCAAGTAAAAGAGTTCGAGACCTACACAGCATTAGTGCATCGCTAACAATTAAATTAGCACACTGTTTATGGGATGCAATATTCATAATGAGCTCAGATATGTAAACAAGTGATAGGACCTCTTAACTATTTTATATATTACTCCAGGTTCTGACTTAATAACTCCATCCTGTCATATAAAAGAAAAACTTTGCAATTTTTGAAGGTCACTCTATCTTGTTGCTCTACCTTTTTTTGCTGGATTCTTTTTTCTTTATCGGCTTTTTTTCTTTATTCTTTCAACGTTCAACATTCTTGATTGCTTTTTAAAGTTCTCGATAATAACCAACATTGGTGAGAAAAAAACCTTCTTACCTCTAATATAAAATTGCTCTTATAAAGACAAGCAAGCCAGAGAAGTATCGTGGTAGAAGATCCAAACATGTAGATTTTTAACAAACCCACTCGACTACGTCTTCGACCTACAACACAACAGGAATAAATATCTAACAATTGAAAACAGATGTGTAAGTATTTAGTAGCTTGAAAAAAGATATTTAGAATATAGTCAGCTACCTAATTCCCCTAGTATCAGAGAAACAAACCCAACAGCAATAGCGAAAATAGCAACTCTATCAGGATCCTCCTTTGAGATTGACAGAACTGTGCATACAGTTCCAATTAATTGAATCACAGCCTGCAGTAAAAATGCAAATCCAATCAATAGAAAATACAAAGGTAGCCACTTGACATGAGTGACATGATTAATCCCTTGCATGTACCACCACTACTAAAGTTTGCAATATCATAGAATTAAAGCAAAGAACCATAACACCTCAATTGAATAGCCAAAATTTCTCACCTAAGGTTTTAAAGCATAAAATACCTGAAGTGGTCCAGTCTATATCCAATCTTACACAAGTCAGAACAATTTCCAAATCAAACTTAGCGCATCTTGGGTAACACCATTCAAGTTTCCGTGGATACAACAAACCTTTTTTATAATCTTATGCAACTATTGTTACAATATGAATCCAATCATCAACCATCTGTTGACCTAGATCAACCTGTATCCTGTTTAGTGACTTAGTCAAAGCAACAGTCTTTTCTCGTCCATGGAATATGGGTATTAACTTGTTGGTCGCATCAAGCAGGAAAGAAAGCAAGGAAAATAGTTTAAAATAAAGATTTAACCATCTCACCGAATAACTGGCCATCGATACAATGCAGGTAACAGAGTTATATACTATTTCTACATTAAAAAAAAAACAAAAGCACGCTCAGAGAATTAAAGTCTATAACTCTAAAAGAAATCCAAAAAATTTTGCTCCTGCATCCACCACTTAAAAAATCAGCAAAACAATTAAAAAAAAAAAAAGTTCAAAGTTTCTTCGAAATTTAGGAGCTACTATCTATCACGTGCATAAAGCCCTTAATGCATACAGAATAATAAAACGTTAATACAATTGGTAATGGGATGTAGAAAACAAACATTGAGAGGGAGTACTGAACCTGGGTGAAAATCAGAGAGGAGAGACGAGACTTCCCTGAAGCTACCTTCTGATACCCTAAGATCCAAAGAAGATTATATCTAGTTTATTCTTTATTTACACAGAAAAGCCATAGTGAAGAACAATAATGCTCCTTGTTAGAAGCCTTAAGGAAGGTTTGTGCAGGACTTACGTGAATCGACGACCATCCGATAGGAAAAATCAGAGCCATCTGTCCCAGAAGGTCTCCCAGATGCTGATTTTCTCTGCTGCATCGTCTACTTCGAATTTCTGTCTAGGTTTCAGACTTTCGGTTGGTTCCGCTTTGAAACCTTTGAAATGAGTGGGGTCAGAGTAGAATTTTTTTGTGAGATGGAAGCAAAGGATTGGTTTTATAAAGGAAAATGCTAGAGCCCCCGCTGGGGCTCCCGCTCGGCTTTAGTGTATTTTTATATGTGTTTTTTTATTTTTTTTTATATAAATATTTTTAATAATTTTAAAAATTTTTAAAAATAAAATAAAAATTACAATGTTATTTTCTTAATCATGAAATAAACTAAAAAATTATAATTTTTTATTTTACTTCGTAATTAAGGAATTATTTTTTAATAATTTTTTTGTAATAATATTTTAAATTTAAGAGGAAAATGTTGGAGCCCCACTAAGAATTTAGAACATCATTAAAAAACACTTCCTTAATCAGAAAGTAAAAAAAAAATCATTAAAAAATATTTTTTAATGATTTTTTTTTTTACTTTCTGATTAAGGAAGTGTTTTTTAATAATATTTTAAATTTATTTTATTTTTTAAAAATATTAAAAAGTATTAAAAAAACTATATAAAAAATAATTTTTAGAAAAAACACTACATCCACAGCGGGAGCCCCCAGCAAGGGCTATAGCACTACCCTTTTATAAAACCCAATCGTCGGATGGTGTAAACGAAACTTTGACCCTATAATTCTCAAAATTTTTCTTTTTACCGTGGTCGCTGCCTCTGATAGTAATTTTACATACAATTATGAAGCGTATAAATACCATGTAATCGCTTTGAAAAAAAATAGAATTCACTATTAAAAAATTAAGTTTTTTCATGTGAGTCTTATGTTTTATCCACTTTTTCTAAAATAATTACGTGGTGATTGCACAGTTCATAATTACAAATATCTTTTTCCTTTGACATGTACCCTATTCCTCAGATAATATTCAACTAGCAATGTGTGCAACAGAGGATTGAAAAATATAACCTGGTGTGTGCTAGAAGACAACAAAACTTTGTGCGCACAATTTGTCAAACAGGTGAAGTGTAGTAAAACTTCACAACTTAGGAACTCTAGAAGAATCAATGATTTTGGCATAGTATAGCCACAAAATCTATCAAATAAGGATCTAATTACCCGACAAAGACCATCAACTCCTGTATCAAAGTTTCACTTAATTTGCCTTAGCAATAAAAAAAAATATTGTATTTTGATCTGTGTTAGGGGTTAACTCAGAGAAAACAAATAAAATGTTCTATCTTGGAGTATGGCTAAGGGTTGAAACAAGAATGAGACCCAAAGTGAAAATCAAAGAAGGGGGTGTGGATAGAAAGTGGAGAGTAGAGAGTGAGGAAGCAGGTTGGGTAGAGGATGATAAAAACAAGACTGAGGGTAAGGGTGAGCTTAAGGGAAGGAATAACTCGGAGGAAGCAGGTAGAGGAGAGGAAGGGAGCTTGGAAGGTGGGATTAGTCAAAATGAAGGCCAGGTTAACCATTATGGGGATGAGGAAGAGATAATGGAAGGGGAAGAGGGTAGAACAGTACCAACAAAGGTGAAAGAGGAACAGGTGGGAAAAACCATAACTGAGAAGGGCATGGTTACCAGTAACATTTAGCTGAAGGGTAAGTGGAAAAGGAAAATTAGAGAGGAAGGGGAGGTTACATACAAGGGAGGTGGGTATATCACTAGGAAAAAAAGGAAGGAAGAGGAGTTGGGGGTAGAGGTAGATTTAAATAAGAGGAAGAAAGGGAAGCTGTGCAAGGAAGATTTGAGATGAATTCTCAACTTTTCCTGGTGGAAGCTGGTTACCAGCCTCACCAATCTCAATGAAGACCTTAAGTTGGAGCTGTCGGGGGCTTGGGAACCCCCGGACAATTCAAAATCTCTACCAAATGGTGGAGGATAAGAAACCTGACATAGTTTTCATTATGGAAACTAGATTAAAAGCTGGTAAGTTTGTTGGTTTGAAGAGGAGATTGAAGTGTGAAGGATGCTTTGTGGTAGAACCCGTGGGACTTAAAGGGGGTTTGGCACTCCTATGGAACAGTAGAGTCTAGTTAGAAGTGATGAATTACACCCAAAGGCACATAAATGCATGGATATCATGTGAGGAGGATAGATCGAGGTGGTTATTGATCTGTTATTATGGCCAACCTGAAACTCATAAAAAGGCTGAAGCTTGGGATATGTTATCATCTCTTAAGCCAGAAGAGTCCCAAGGGTGGGGTGTGTTAGGTGATTTCAACGAAATACTAACTCATGATGAGAAGGTAGGGGGTAGACCTAGACAAGAGAAACTAATGGAAAATTTTAGAAGAGTAATGGAGAAGGGGAACCTGACAGATTTAAAATGGATGGACAGTAAGTTCACTTGGAGTAATAGGCATCAGGATGTCACTTTCACCAAAGAAAGGTTGGATAGGGCACTAGCCAACTCAAACTAGGTCCAGCGTTTCAAGGACTATTGGGTGGAAGTGTTAACTGCAAGGAGTTCAGATCACAGGCCCATCCTGTTGGTTATGAACAGAAGGGACAGATACAAACGGCAAGGGAGCAAAGTCTTCAGATATGAGGCAAGCTAGGGCAAGGAATAGGGATGTGAAGAAATAATTAAGGGGGCATGGATGGATAATGAAGGCAGGAGAGGTCTTCAAAAACCTATAACAAAAAAACTGGATGGTTGCAAAGGGGCACTGATGAGTTGGAGCAAGCAATTCAACAAGGATAGAAAGGAAAAAACTGAGGCTTTGAAGAAACTAGAAGATGAAGAGAGTAGCCTAAACTCAGCTAAGATAAAGAATCTTCAGAAAGAGGTGGAAGAATTACTTGAGAAGGAGGACCTTAAATGGAAACAAAGAGTCAAAAGAAACTGGTATGCTTTTGGGGACAGGAACACCAAGTACTTTCATGCTTGTGCAAACCAGAGGAGACAAAAAAATCATATTAAACAGATTGAAGATGGGCAAGGGAGGATTTTCAAAGGTCAAGATGAGGTTGGTAAGGCCTTCAAAGATTATTTTGAGAACTTATTCTCTTCAACCCAGCCAACCACAGCAGAGTTGGAAGACAGTTTGAAGCATATAGAGGCTCGAGTTTCTAGTGAAGCAAATGATTATCTAATTAGGCCTTTTAGCAAGATGGAGATTGAGGATGCTATAATGAGTATGGCACCATTGAAATCCCCAAGGCCAGATGGATTTGGAGCTTGCTTCTTCCAAAACCATTGGGGAACAGTGGGAGAAGATTTGAGTGCAGCAGTGCTTGATCACCTGAATGGTAAAACCCACTTTCACCCTGTAAACTCTACCTACATTGCTCTAATTCCCAAGAAGAAAGATCCCAAGGTAGTCACTGAGTTCAGGCCCATTAGTCTATGTATTATTTTTTATAAAATTGTGTCAAAAGTGCTTGTTAACATATTCAAAGGAGTTTTAATATAAATCATCTCAGGCAATCAAAGTGCCTTCATTCCTGGAAGAAATATCATAGATAACATAATGATTGCTTATGAGATCTTGCATACTATGAAGGTGGGGGAGAAAGGGAAGAAATGGAGTATGGCTAGCAAGCTTGACATGTCAAAAGCTTACGATCGAATTGAGTGGCCTTTTGTGAAAACAGTTATGAAGAAGCTTGGGTTCTGTGATGAGTGGACTGATTTAGTGATGAATTGTATTACTTCAGTGTCATACTCAGTGTTAACCAATGGTAAGCCAGGGGCAAAAATCTTTCCTTCGAGCGGGTTGAGACAAGGGGACCCCCTATCCCTATACTTGTTCATATTGTGTGCTGAGGGACTTAGTTCATTGTTGAACAACTCAGATTTGTTAGGGGTTACTAAAGGAGTCACAGTGGCAAGAGGGGGACATAGAGTTAATCATTTGTTATTCGCACATGATTGTATATTATTTGGGAGAGCTAGTGTGGAGGAGTGGAGGAGATTGCAAGAACTATTCTTGAGATATGAAAGAGCTTCAGGGCAGTTTCTGAACAAAGAAAAGATTGCAGTGTTTTTCAGTTCAAACACATCAGTGGAGGATAGAAATTTGATCTTAAGGGAAGGGGGTCTCTAGTACAAGGCAGTTTTGAAAAATACTTAGCTTTACCCATTATGGTTGGTAGATCTAAATATAACACTTTTAGATGCCTTAAGGAGAGTGTGGTAGAAAATAAATAATTGGGAAAATTGCTTCCTCTTGGGGGCAAGCAAGGAGATCATGATCAAGGTTATTTTAAAAGCCATACCCTTTTACACAATGAGTGTTTTTAAGATGCCTAATAAGCCATGTAAGGAGATCAATGGTATGCTTTCAAGATATTGGTGGGGTAATCAACAGAAATCCAAAGAAATTCAATGGAGGAGTTGGGCAAAAATGGGGAAAGTCAAAGGAATGGGAGGTTTGGGTTTTAGGGATATGGCAAGTTTCGATTTAGCCCTCCTTGCCAAACAGGCTTGGAGACTGCTACGTAGTCCTAATGCTTTGGTGGCTAAGATTTATAAAGAGAAATATTTCAAAAATTCCTCTATCACAGAAGCTAGTTTGGGGAATGCTTTCTCTCTGATATGGAGGAGTATTTGGAGCTCATTGGGACTTCTAAAAGAGGGGCTAAGATGGAAAGTGGCTAATGGAACCAAAATCAACATATGGGGACAAAAATGGCTGCAAACCCGTCAACCTTTAGGGTCCAATCCCTTATCTCGATTCTGAATGCTAATGCAAAAGTCAGAGACCTGATTGATGTTGATTTTGAGGAATGGAATGAAGGGCTTATTAAGGTAGTTTTAGACCTCTCCTTGCTTACTGAGTAGAAAGACTCCCGATCAGGATGAAAGACTCCTCTCGCATTTCCTAGTTGTTGCCCATGATGTCGTTTTAGGTTGGTCATTCAAGTTGGTCGCTTAGACTAGTCGCCCAATCTAACTGCCTAAAGCCTGGTCGCGCCTTCTGGTCACGAGTCTCCTTGCCTACAGAGAGGTAAGTCTTCTCGCATTTGGGTGAGAGAAATCTCTTTGCTACCTACGGGATAAGGCTCCTCACCCCAATCTCATCGGCTCCCTTCAGATATCGCTGCCTCTCATATGTCTGGATCCGTAGTCTCTTCTTTTGTACCAAAATGCTCTACTTTTGTACTAAATCTTCTAATTCCTTCAAATCTAAGAAAAAAATAAAAATATGTAGAAATAAAATTAAATCAATAGTATTGAAGAGAAAATGACACTTTTCATAAATAAAGGAGTGATAAAAATCACATAAAAATAGTACTTATCAATAGCCTTTTTGTGTATGGGAATAACCAACAAAGAAACACTTGGTAGCATATGGATCAAGCTTATCAAAGCCTAGACCAAGGTTATGAACATAGCAAACACAACCAATGATTTTTAGAGGGAGAGAAAAAGATGGAGAGGAAGGGAACAAGACAGAGAAGGGAGAGGAACCATCGAGGACGGATGAAGGCATACGGTTCATAAGGTGACACGCAGTAAGAATACCATCACTCCGAAACGTTTATGATCATGCATGTGCAGTAAAAGTGCTCGGGTTAAATCTGTTTCGGACTTTTGCATAGCTATAAAGCTGTTTCGGTTAAATCTCAGGTTCAGGTTTGACATCATTTCCGTTAGAAGCCTCCTTCAACTGGGGTCCTAAAGCTCAATACAGATGGAGCACTAATTCCAGATTTTCATAAAGCAGGAATCGATGCTATTTTAAGAGATTCAGCTGAGCAAGTGGTCATGGCTACTTCAAAGCTTGAACAAGAAGTGGATGCGCCAGAAACTGTGGAGTTACTTGCTGTTTTTAGAGGGATGCAACTGTGTGCTTCTATGGGGATCTCGCACATTGAGGTTGAGAGTGACTGCTTGTTGTTGGTCCAATCTTCACAACAAAATAATATGTCAAATTCCATGCTTGGCAATTTATTTTCTGAAGTGCAAAGGTTGTGTGGGTGTTTTACTAGTTGCTCTTTTACTCATGTGTATAGAGAAGGTAATATGGTAGCTCATAAGCTTGCTAAAAATGCTTGGAGGGTTGAGAATATTGAGATATGGTGGGATTGTATTCTAGACTTTCTTTCTCAAGCCTTATGGCTTGATAAATGTCTGTAATTGTTTCCCTCAAATGAAGATGTTTGTTTTTATAAAAAAAAAGTAAAAGTGCTCGGGTTACATCTAACAAATGACGATTTTTGCATTCAGCCACCCATTCTACTGGGGTATATATCAACATGAAGTTTGATGAAAAAACCCTTTATTACTTAAGTAAGTAGCAAAGCCAAGGAATTGATATTCTTTAGCATTGTCAGAATGCAAAACTTGAACTTTTTGTCTAAATTGAGTTTTAATTTCTTTCCGAAAGATTTTGAATATTGAAAGAAGTTTAGATCATGCCTTCATCAAGAACAACCATTCCATATGAGAGTAGTCATCAACAAATGTAACAAAATACTAAAACTTGTTTGACACAATGTTGATTGGTCCCCATGTATCAGAGTATACCAATTCAAAAGGACTAAATGCTCGATTATCAACTCTAGGTACAAAAGAAACGCAATGATGTTTACTAAGTTGACATGCTTCACAAGGAAAGGAAGACACATTTCCAAGATTCCTAACTTGACGCTTCAAAAGATAAAGAAAGGAGTGTCCAAGGAGGCAATGCCATTCAAAAGTAGATGATGATGAGGACGTGAGGGCTCGAGTGGGTGACTGTTTGACATCAAAGTAATACAGGCCACCAGCTTCATACCCCGTACCAATCTTCTTCCCCATCTTGAGATCCCAAAAGATACATACAAAGGGATAAAAGGTCATAGAACATTGAAGATTTTGAGTAATTTTACTCATGGACAACAAACTAAAGAGAAAACTATGAGCGTATAGAACAGATGATAAAAATATATAATCAATGAGTTTAGTGGATCTAATGTCTGTAACTTTAGCAAGAGTAACACTCTTTGGAGATGTCATAGTATCTAACTTAGATAAAGAATATGACAAATCGGTCAAATGATCATGAGCTCTTGAATTGACGATCCATGGATCTTGAGTAGATGAGATAAGAGATGCGAATGTTGAACCTAAATGGGCAAGAGTAGCTATGGAAGATGAAGCCGTCCGTGTGCGACCCAAAAGCTGATCATACTCATCCTTCAATATGTAATCATATCTGGAGTTAGGTTGGAGCTCGTTGACAGTGATGTAGCATCTTGAAAAATGACTTGATTAGCGGACCCAGATGGTGTACCATGTAGATCCCAACTGATTGAGCCGCATAATTGCATATTTTATCTATTTAAAACCAATAATTTTTAATTGTTTTATTATTTTATCATTGGTTTTAGATGGATAAATTGATTAAGAGGCATAAATCCAAGTTGTGAATTAAATTGATTAAAAGCATAGTTTATGCTTGATTTTATAACTTGTGATTTATTTGAACAATAATTTCTCATGCACAACACACTCTTAATATTTTATTTTTTTCATCTCTTGTTTAATTTTATTTATTTTAGTTTCTTTATTTTATTTGTCTAGTTTTATTTTATTTTTATTTTCTTTTAATTTAATTTAATTTTTATTTAATTTAATTTTATTTTCTGTTTTACAGATCTGTCTAAACGACATGTAGTTTTTCTTAAACGGAAAAACGACATGTCGTTTACCTCTAAGAGGCAAAACTGTCGTATGCTAAACGACAGGTCGTTTAGTCAATTGATGAAAACGACTTGTCGTTTTACCCTGTAATTGAATTTCTTCCTCTGCTAAACGACATGTCGTTTTGTCAATAGACAAAAACGACAAGTCGTTGTCGTCATCTTCAACCTTCCTCCGGCCTCTACAGTGCACAAAACGCAGCTCTTCCACGCCACCATTCGACGTCACCAAGCTCCTCCACCTGCAGAAAAACTTCATCAACCACCCTAAGCACCTCTGCCCAGCCAGCTAAACCACCCATGCATTGCACCATCACCATGCACGGCCTTCAACAGTGACGCCACTGAACTGTCCAGCTAAGCCGTGCCCAATCTCCTCCAGTGGCAGCAACCTCCTCCTCCAAAGCCACCAGCTCAAACAAGCAACCTCCATGCAAGAAACCGGCAGCTAGCATCCTCTGTTTTCACTTCATAAAACAGAGAAACTGTGAACCACCTCGCTGCCAACATGCATCCACTGCACTACCTCCACTTCTGCTCAACCTTCTCCAACACCCGAAGACACAAAACCTAAAACGAAGAAGAAGAAAATAAAAGAAAAAAAAAAGAAAAGAGAGAGATGCAGCAGCACGCTGGAAACACAGAACCGGAAAGGAGAAGAAAGAAGAAAGAAAAGAAAAGAAAAGGCCGAACTGGAAAAGCTGGGAAAAGAAGAAAGAAAAGAAAAGAAAGAATAGAAAGAAAGAGAGAGACGGACGGAATGGAAGAAGAAAAAAAAATATAAAACAAACACATGACAGATGCACATGGGCGACTGAAGGCAGAACATGAAAGATTCCTCTGCACATGGGACATGGGCAGCTCAGATATATGCAGTGCAGTGTTTCCTTTTGAAGCCTATATAAGGCTTGTAAGCAGATGAAGAGATGGGAGCGGAGGTTAGAAGCTCAGTAGGAAGTAGGAGTAGTCTGCAGAAATTTTAGGAGAAAATGCAGATGAAGTGAGGGAGTTTGGTGATACAGTTGAGAGCCTAATGGACCAACTGTGTTATCAAACTGTTCTCCTTTATCTGCAGTCTCCATTTTTTATTTTATTTTTTTTATTTTAATTTATGTTATTTATTTTTCTGCACTTTAAATTAATGCCATTTATTTTTTCAGCACTTTTATTTTACTGCACTTGTGTTATCGAACTGTTCTCCTTTATCTGTAGTCTCCACTTTTATTTTATTTTATTTATTTTATTTTAATTTATGTCCTTTATTTTTTTAGCACTTTTAATTGCTGCAATTGATTGGTATTGTTATTAGAAACTTTGATTATCTATATATTTCTC
>QEOT01005325.1:860690-952658 GCA_003123785.1 Pterocarya stenoptera | reverse complement strand
TGCAATTGATTGGTATTGTTATTAGAAACTTTGATTATCTATATATTTCTCTTGATTCATTGTGATTTTCGAATACAGTGAATGCTTGAAAAATCCCTGTGATAATTAATTGGACTTATAGATATCTCTACCATCAATCCTGCACTTTTATTTTAGATCAACAATAAAATTCATAATTGTGAGTTTGATTAATTGATTGGTATTTTTAGAAACGTTGATTATCTATATACTTCTCTTGATTCACTGTGATTTCCGAATACAGTGAATGGTTGAGAAATCCCTATGGTAATCAATTGGACTTTTGAATGTCTCTACCATCAATTATTCAGACTTAACATTTGGTGATTAATTTTCTTGGACAAACTTAATTTTATTTTTCAGTACTTTTAATTTCTGCACTTTTATTTCACAGTCCTTTATTTTACTGTCCTTTATTTTCTGCAATTTAATTTTCTGCACTTTAATTTCCAGCACTTTTATTTATTTTCATTTAATTTTCCGGCTCATTTAAATTTCAGTCTTTTAATTTTCAGCAATTTAAATTCACTATCTTGCCTTTTAATTTCTGTAATTTTCACTGCATCCAAAACACGCAAAGCCAATCAAACAAAATGAATCTGGTTCACGACCAGTAAATCTTCTTTTCACTGCACGCTTTCATCCATTGTACATATCATCTGTTTTTATTTTTATTTTCCCATCGTAAATATTTCCACCATTTTTCACGAGTTTATTTTTATCACTTTCCCTGTGGAGACGATCTAGGAATTTATTCCTAATTACTACTCGACACGCTCCTGCACTTGGGATAGCCTTTTGTGCTGCTCATTTTCGAACGAGTCAAGTTTTTGGTGCCATTGCCGGGGATGAGACAAATTTTTGAGTGAGTCACCAACAATAGTCCACTGATTAGTTAGTGTGACCACAATGGGTGCACTTACGAGATTCATGACCTCGAGTGTAATTACCTTAGGCATCACATCTCCCACGTGCACCTCTACCACCCCGGCTTCCATGCCCACCAGGAGCAACATAGGAGGCAACCAAAGCGGATCTCTCATTAATCTGATCAGAAGACAACTGAGATCTTTGTCCAGATAAAGTGGTACACTGAAGTCAGGAGAACACATCAGGAAATGAGGGAAACTATGGACTTGCCAAAATTTGAGAACTTAGTGACTCATACTCAAGTTTTAAGCCAACAAGAAATCGAACAAGATTAAACTCTTCATATTGTTGTTGCATATGTGAAACATCAGAAGTGATATGTTGATACATTTTGAGTTCTTCACATATGCTCATCACTTGAGAAAAATACTATTTTAGGCCAAAAGCACCCTGTTCCAACTCAAAGAATTGCTGACACAACTACAACTCATAAATATGGATTATGTTTCCAGCACCCAAATATATCTGTGTGAGATGTCTCCACACTTCTTGAAAGGTGTTAAAATGTATCAAATTAGTGCAAATAACAAGCTCAATACTCGTCAACATCAAGGACAAGATTTGGCTTTAGAACCACAAGTTTGTGCATCCGGATACATATCTGGATATTTGAGAATAACAAGATCTGTATCTGAATTTTTAAAACCAAGTGGATGCACGACTGAGTAAAATCGGTTACAAACCAGGCCAGTATTTGGCTTTAGAACCGGATACCCAGATTGTAGTCGATATCCAATTTTAACTCCACCTTTTTTCTTAACTCTAGTTCTTTTTTTTTTTTTTTTTTTTAACTCTAGTTTTTGCATGTACAAAAATAACTTCATTTTGAAATAAAAATTTTGTTTTAAAAAAAAAACACCTGGTTAGGAATAACTAGATTCGGACAAACAATCGTCCTGATTCATCCGAATTTCGAACTAGAAAAGAGTCTAGTCCTGATGCACACCCCTAATTACTCGCCCGTACGTGTGAAGAGAATGAATAGAGCTCACGTAGATGCGTGTTCCACGTACACCAAATCCAATTATAAAAATTGGTTCTTCTTGGAGTTGATGAGTTGTGAACGAAAAGGACTTAACTTTGTGTAAGATAAATAATATTTGTAATTTTACGTGTTCGAGTTATGCGGATTTCCTTTAAAAATAAATATAAAAAGGTAAATCTAGACACACATAAAAAATTATTTTTTAAATAATAAACCATACTTTTTTTTTTAGTAATGCGTGAATCTTCTACATCCTAAAGCTATAATTACCATTACTTGTCTTAAAACGTGTCTCGTTAGATTTTGGTGGAACTCTCTTTATACATCTGTATTTTTCCTACTGATCTAAGCCCTGGAATTTAAGTAGAAACACTAAAAAATTTAAATTGGCTATGAGATACGTGTCCTTCAATAAACGAATCAGTTAAAACAAGAATAGGACCCAAGCCTTACCCTAATAAAACAATTCTAACATGCAAGGTAATCTCAAAGGCTCGTTTTGTGCCATTTAGTGAACAAGGAAAATTATGAAGGAAATTTTGATAGGTGGTCAGTACCCCATGGCCTATCTTATGCAAATTAAGTACTACCTCTTTATCATTTTCTTTTATCTATCATAACAAACATGCTAGTGGACTAATCAATCGAAGACATGATGAGGAGTTAGTTCTTTTAAAATAATTTTAATTAAATGTCGTTTTAAAAATTAAAAAAACATGTTTTTGTAAGGAAAATGATTTTTAAATTTTTAAAAAACTTGAAAAAAAATATCAAGACCAACCGCAGTGGCTAGTGCCCAATATATGATCTGTTTTTAATTTCCACATGACCAATAAAAACACAGCCACACAATAAAATGATACAGTTTTTTTTTCTTTTACAATAAAATGATGAGTCTGCTAGGGTGTCGCTCGGTAGTGACCGCTAGTTGTGCTCCTAGGCAAAATTTTCATTTTTAATTAAGAATATGAGTAGTACTGCATTGAACAAAACTTAGATCATCAGATCCATCCTAGATACAACAAACTTTAGTTTTGAAGACCCGAAAATATTAATTCTTCTTCTTGCTCAAATGTTTTGGCTGCATCTTCCATTGCTGATATGTCCGGCCTCTGAAAAATAGTACGTTCGTGTCCACGTGAACAGTGAAGCAAATCAATCTCTGCAATGAATAGGGAGTAATTAGCACAACAATCTCATGTATAAAGTTCTTAAACCACTTGATTAAATAAATGATTTAAACAAAGTTGAATAATAAATGAGAACCTTGTTCTCGATCCTAAATTTTATGGGTAACGCTAGATATAGTATTAGGGTATGCAATTAGTCCCGCATATTTTATTTAAAAAAGTGTGGTCTATCATTAAAAAAAAATGACTTTTTTTTAGTTGATCTTAAATTATGCACTTTTTTCAAATAGAGTTGGGGGATTTGCATACGATTGCAAATAACATTTCTGATATTTTATCAGGTCCCAGTTCTCATTTTCAGTAATTTTCCAGTAAACTTTCTAATCATTTTAGACTTAAATTTTTAGTAACACTGTTGTCATACCATGAAAGAGGCATAAAGGATCAGAGTTGCAGAAGTTGCACATATTATATGCCAAGTAACAGTCGCGCTTGCAATGGCCGCATAAGAGAGTTCCTTCAGCATGTGGGGAAGAAGCAGATGATGGTTTTATGCGATGAAGCGCCTGCTTATGCTGCCTTATGAGGCGTACAAAAGAAATCTTGACAGCACGCTGTGAGACTACATCTGTGGATGAATCACCAGAATTGTCTTGTTTCGAAGACACGAGTAAAAGCATTGCTTCATTACAGAGGAGTTCCTCGTATGATATTATTGGAATCTTCTTGAGGAGGGCATATCGTTGACTGGCCAATTCCCCCATAGGAAACCAATCCGCAGTTGCAAAGTTTACTGCCTCTCCACAATTAAAACCTGAAATTTAACAGAAAAGTGATTAAGGTGACTACTACTGGCAAGCAAGCACAGAGAGAGAGAGAGAGAGAGAGAGAGGTTTACCATGGCTAAATCCTGCATGATATGCTCTAGGAAAGGTAATGACAAACTCCCCTGGCACCTGCACAGCCTTGTAGACAGGTACATGATGTTGTAGCAAAATACTTGGAAGAAAAATTGTGGTTTTTTCGGAAAGCAGTTGAAAAGCACCATCCTCATCATTGGATGATATGATATCTCGAGAGTAAACATGATCATGGACTACCCTTTCAAACTGCGAAGCTGCATGACCAGGAACTCCATACCAAGTTTTGGGTGCACCAGAGTGATGATAGTTAATGCTGAGAAGGAAAGTTTTGGTTAGGACATTAAATATGAAAACAGTTTTGAAAACAGTTGAAGTATGGTTTTTTACCTGTACAGATAGTGATCTTCCACGTGCCATGCAAACATACCAAATTGCATTCCAATGTAAAGCATTGGATCCGTAATCCCCTGGATTCATGTCCATATATTAAAAAAAAAAGAAGCTCTAACAACATATATTGAAAAAAATCTGATTCTGTAGCTTGAAGATTTTAGCAAGGTATGGACAATGGTCCGCATACCGGAATAACTCTTCCAACCAAACGCAAAACTGACTTGCGAAGCCTTGACAGATTCTGCAATCAAAGAATCAAATTATAATATGAATCATAAAATAGATGACAGAATACAACAAAGAAAGCAGAATTCAAAGGATAACATTTTTAAGTCTCAAATCAGTCATCATATTGATCAAAGTTTTGGTAAAGAATATAGGCATTTTGTTTAAACCTTCAAGTTCCATTTGCTCTTCCCAAGCTGATCCCTAGGATCACATGAAAAGGCACTGCCATCAACATTGACTCCATATTCAACGGTTTCTTTTTTTCCACGAACCAATCGATGCCAGAACTCTTTCTCCATGTATGCAGGAGAATCACATGAAGAGCAAGAAACTTGACAAGCAGACTCCTTGTTTGCCATCTTCTCGAAATCACGGTAGGTATATTGCCTGAAAATGAATAGTACTACCATATAAATAATATCTCACTATATGCTTAATTTACTGTCAGTATCATGTGGAAGTCACCTTCCTCTTCTATAAAATGAGATCTTATCATTCACATCCCATTTAGCAAGCCGAAAAGGTTGCACTACAGTTTCGAACTTGAAGTTCCTAAGTTCTTTCATCAGTACCACACTGGCTGGAACAGAAGCATCTATTGGGAGAATAATCTTGCAGATTCCTGAAATATTGTAATGTAAGGAATTGATTCGGGGATATTTAAAAATTTTCCATTGAAAAACTAAAACCATTAGTGAAGGTAAACAAACTAAAAGAGCTTTAACTTCCAACAAGAAAATGTGAGCGCAGAAAATTAAAATTTAATACAAAAAAAATTGTATCTTTTGATCATTATCTCATACCATATTTAGAAGCTTCAGGAGCAATGTTTTGAAGATAAGTTAGAGGATCCTCGAATTCTATCTTCGATGGATGGTATACAGGACACTCTAAAATGTCATCTATCCATTCTAATTCTGCGAAGTGAGACTCATCAATAGCAACATTCGCTGCACGTGATGTAAAAGCTTTTTCAGCCTTCAATGGACTTTGTTTTTTCATGTTAGTAGAATTCGTCCGTCCCTCTCCCTGAGAAGAAGATGACCAATGCAAATTATAAGGCATTCCCACCAAATTAGGCACGAATCTTCATAATTAATTTCAAAACTTCACCCGGCAGAAACACTTCCAGACACGAATCCGAGAAAATTAGGCAGTCAAAAGAAACACAGAGAAACAAAGAAGCCCTGGAGAAACCAAACCTAGTAAAAACCACAGATCTTGAAACCTATACTTATAAATTCTATTTGGTCCCCAACAAAACAGAGAACAAATGAGGGGAAAAAAGGAAGAAGAAAAGTTGCATCGTTTCGTTTTCGTCTTCTTATTTCAGTAGTAGGATTGATTTTCTTCTGTAAATCCTGATAAAATAGAACAGGAAGAATCATGTTCTACTCGACCTACTAATTCACTTCCTTTTAATATTCTTCATTGAATTTCTTAGAAACCAAACAGGGGTAGAAGTAAAAGAAAACAGTAGAAAAATGGAAAAGTATACCGGAGAAACAAAGGATATGAAGGCGAGAGAAAGAAGAGATTTTTCTGGATTAAGAGTTTCAAGAGTAAGAACAGAAAAATCCAGACAAACAATCTCCGAGAGATTTCAAAGAAAATATCTCAAAAGATTTGTAGAACTCTCAAAGGGTTGCAGTTGGCTCTGTATAGGCAACCGTTGGTAGTTAAAAAGAAGTATCCCTCTAATTTGTACTCATTTCAGTTATTTACGACGGTGTGATCAGCGAGTTCATCTCCGCCACGTCCGATAAGAAGATTCTGTTCGAGTTCATTTGAATTTTTTGGGACACGTGGAAGCATCTTAAAAGATTTTACGTAAGATCACATGAGCGAAACAGCTTACACTTTGCCCCCATAGCCGTTGCCCTTCATGCTTAATATCATGAATTAGATTTATTCTTTTAATTTTTTTTGTATCACTTGTTGGTTGCATGTATTTTATTTCCCTATCTACTGATATAACTACTTGCTTTGGTCACTGTACACGAACGGTTTTAATTCAATTGAGGTATTTTTTCTCCAAAAGCTTCTCTCGACCTGTGCTCTGCTAGGGTTTCATCCATTTGTTGTTAGGGTTTCATCCCTTTGTATTATCCTAGGGTTTGCACTTTACATAAAAGAGAATCAGTATGATATGCGGCAATCCCATGATTGATGGTCACCCCAAATTTCTCTCTATGAAATTAGGATTGTATTTAATCTGTTTATACTTTCTATTTATACATGTACATTCCTTGTTTAGCCTCAGACTTGTATTATATATTGACAAGTTATAATGAGAATCAATGAAGTTTTTACTGCAACTATATTTTGTGTAAACCTTTTATGGTATCATAAGGTCTTCTTCTCTCACGAGAACAACGATCCTCCTCTACAATATGTCGTCCAGAGTCAATTCCACCCCTCACTTTATTTCAGGAGGCTCCAATCCTCCCACAGACTTACCTTTGGTTACCATCAACACCTCCAGCCAACTACCCTATAAGCTTACTGCCTCAAATTATCCCTCCTGGTGTGCAACATTCATAAACATCTTATTTGGCTATGATCTCATGGATTATTTGGATGGTACACTTCCGTGTCCTCCTCCACCTACCGAGAAGTCCTCTTCCTTTGCTTTGGCTCACTATGCACACTGGTATCGACAGGACCAGTTGTTGCTCAATGCAATCTTCTCTTCAGTTTCTGAAACCGTAATGCCTCTCATCGCAATGACCACCACTAGTCATCATGCTTGGCAGCATCTCACCCGTCTGTTTGGTAGCAAATCTCGGGCTCGTATCATGCAGTTGAAGGAGGATTTAACCCTTATCCAATGGGGTTCTCGCACGGTATCCGAATTTCTTCATGCAGTCAAGGTGATCGCTGATGAACTTTCCCTTATTGATGCACCAGTTATAGATGATGATTTGAGACTCTATGTTCTTAATGGTTTTGGCTCGAAATTTCGGGACATGGTGGCTCTCATTTGCACAAGAGAGACTGCTCTCTCCTTTGCCGAATTGCATGATTTGCTCATTGGTCATGAGCACTACCTCAAACGTATGGATGGCAATGCTTCTGCTCTTGTTGTTACAGCAAACTCTTCTCAACAAAAACAGTCCAATGGCAGGTTCAAAAACAACAAATCTCGATCCAAACACAATTCCAACAATAAAACTGGACCAACGAAGACTTCTTTTGTTTGCCAAATTTGTGATTAGTCTGGACACACTACTAAAACATGTTTCAAACTCAAGTCACATCCTGTTGCAAACTGTGCCACTTCATCAGCTCCAACACAAGGCAAATGGCTCTTTGACTCATCGACGTCTCACAATATCACATTTGACCTCGCCAATCTCTCCATTCACTCAGAATATGAGGGACAAGATGAGGTGGTTCTCGGTGATGGTACAGGTTTGCCGATTTCTAGCATTGGTTCCACTACCATTTCTTCTACTTCCCGATCCCTCACATTAAAAGAAACCTTACATGTGCCTCTCATTCATAAAAACTTGATATCTGTTCACAAATTTACTCATGACAATAATGTCATCATTGAGTTTCATCCTCTTTTTTACCTTGTGAAGGATTGGACGACGGGGGCAGTTCTCATGCGCAGAAGGTGTAAAGATGGGGTCTATCCGATGGCATTTAGTTCCTCTTTCCCTCAAGCTAATCACATTCGGTTAGCTGGAACTCGTGTCTCCTTCGATTCCTGGCATCATCGGTTGGGGCATCCCACTCCCAAGATCCTGTCTTCTCTTATTCGAAGTCATGCCTTACCTGTTTCCCATTCTAAATCTTTATTCTCTTGTATCTCCTGTCAATGCAATAAGTCGCACAAGTTGCCTTTTAGTTCTACTTCTCTCAAGAGTACTGCACCTCTAGAATTTCAGTATGCAGATGTATGGGGACCCTCCCCGGTCCCTTCCATTGATGGTTATCAATATTATTTGTTACCTGTTGATCATTTCACTAAGTACTGTTTGTTTTACCCCTTACGGCATAAGTCTGAAGTCAGTGCTACATTTGAGCAATTTACTTCCATAGTTGAAAATCAATTTTCATGCAAACTTAAAAACTTGTACTGCGACAATGGTGGTGAATTTATCAAACTGCGCTCCTTTCTTAGTAGTCGTGGCATTAGTCATTACACTACTGCCCCACACACTCTTCAACAAAATGGCACGGTTGAATGTCGTCATCACCATCTTATTGAAACATGTATAACTCTACTCCATCATGCCTCGGCTCCCTCAATTTACTGGACATATGCTCTCGCTATTGCGGTTTACCTCATTAATCATCTTCCTACTCTCTTACTCTTGAGTAAAAACCCCTTTGAAGCACTCTTTGGTCGAGCTCCTGACTATCACAAACTACGGACATTGGGTTGCCAATGTTATGCGTGGCTTGTTCCTTACCGGACAAACAAGCTCCAACCGAAATCCCAACCTTGTGTTTTCTTGGGGTACTCTCTTACTCAGCATGCATTCAAATGTTTGGATCTTCACACGGGAAGGCTCTATCTCTCTCGACATGTTACCTTTGATGAACATGTATTTCCCTTAAAAAATACACCTCCTCACATTCCAGAGTGTCCTCCTGTCTCCTTCCTGTGAGTGCTGTACTTCCTTCACCAGTGCCTCCCGTCACTCTTCCTGCTTTGGATAGTTTGCATCTCACACCTCTTGCAGCTGAGACGCCTGCCACCGCTACTCCTAATTCTCCTCCAGGTATGTCCTTAACCTCTCCCATTTATTCTTCCTCTAGCACTGAGTCTCCTCTGCCTGTAGACACCACACAACCTTGCCGAACCCATCCTAGGGTCACTAGAGCTCAGAATAATATTTTTTGTCCTAAGAAAGTCTCAGTAACCACCAAGCATCCCATTGCCTCCACCTTGGAACCGACGTGTGTTTCTCAAGCTCTCAACGATCCTCAATGGCGCAAAGCCATGGCCGACGAGTTCACTGTACTGGTGTCCCATGGCACCTGGAAACTTGTTCCTAAACCCCCTGCATCTACCTTAGTTGGATGTAAACGGGTGTTTCATGTTAAGCGGCACCCCCACGGTACTGTGGACAGATTCAAAGCACGACTCGTCGCCAAAGGATTTAATCAACGTTCTGGTGTGGACTACACTGAGACCTTTAGCCTTGTCATCAAACCCACCACCATTCGGTTGATTCTTTCTTTGGCCCTCTCCAATGGTTGGTCACTTCATCAACTCGATGTTAATAATGTGTTCCTACATGGCCAACTCACAGAGCAAGTTTTCATGCAACAACTAGTCGGTTTTGTTGATTAGTCTCATCCTCAACATGTCTGTGCACTTCTACGATCCATCTATGGCCTCAAGCAGGTCCCTAGAGCCTGGTACAATGCTCTGTGGTCTGGCCTGTTGGAATTGGGATTTTTTAATTCCAAGTCCAATAACTCCCTCTTCATCTACAATCGGGATGGTGTTCTCTTCTATGTTCTGGTCTATGTAGATGATTTAATTATCATTGGCAACAACACTCACTTCCTACAGCATGTTGTTAAGTCCTTGGGTGACAAATTCTCCTTGAAAAAATTGAGTGACTTGCATTACTTTCTCGGGGTGGAAGTTATAGCTGTGAAGCAAGGATTGTTTCTATCTCAGAATCTCTACGTCCACGATCTGCTCACACGGTTGAAGATGACTGGTGCTAAAGATATCCAAACACCCAGGGTAGTGTCTGCTAAGCTTCATCTCAATGATGGTACCGCAAGCTGTGATGCCACCGAATTTCGTCGCACCATTGGCTCTCTTCAATATCTATCTCTTACATGTCTAGACATTGGATTTGCGGTCAATCATCTTGCTCAATACATACATAAACCAATTATTTCTCACAGGCAACATGTTAAACGGCTCCTGTGATATGTCAAACATACCATTCATTTTGGTATACTTCTACGTTGGCAAACAAATCCTATTCTTCATGGATTCTCTAATGCCAATTGGGGGGGGGGGGGAATCTTGATGATCGCAGGTCTACCACTGCCTACATTATTTTTCTCGCCAACAACCCCATCAGTTGGCGTACTCGGAAGCAAAAAGCAATTGCTCGTTCATCCACAGAAGCTGAGTATCGAGCTCTTGCCACTGCTGCTTTGGATATGGCCTGGATTCATTCTGTTCTCAATGAACTTGGTTTCAAGCTTTGTGACATTCCCTTGCTTTTATGCAACAACGTCAGTGCAACTCAACTTAGTCTTAATCCGGTTATGCACTCCAGAATGAAGCACATGGCTATGGATCTTCACTTTGTTCAGGACTACATTCACTGAGGCCAGCTAGCCCATGTCCATACAGATGATCAGCTTGCTGATTTACTCACCAAGCCTCTTACACGATCTCGGTTTCAAAGTCTACGTAGCAAAATCAATGTTGCCGATGGCACCTTAATTTTGAGGGGTCGTATAAGAGAATCAGTATGATATGCAGCAATCCCATGATTCATGGTCATCCCAGATGTCTCTCTATGTAATTAGGATTGTATTTAATCTGTTTATACTTTCTATTTATAGATGTACATTCCTTGTTTAGCCTCAGACTTGTATTATATATTGAAAAGTTATAATGAGAATCAATGAAGTTTTACTGCAACCATTTGTGTAAACCTTTTATTACATAGTATTAGACGTTCTTTTTTTAGTGCTTCCATGGCGCCGTCTAAAAAGTCCGTCTCCGAGGATGCTACTTCTCCTTACTTTCTTCATCCTAATGATAGTCCTAGTGTCCTTTTGGTCACTCAGTCTCTTCTCGGTGAGAACTATCATGCTTTGTTCTGTTCGATGTCCATGGCTCTCTTGGCGAAGAACAAGCTTGGATTCATTGATAGATCTATTCCTAAACCTTCGGATCCGATAGATTCTCTCCTTTCTCCATGGCTACGGTGTGACAATATGGTGATATCTTAGATTTTAAACTCTGTTTCTATTGAAATTTCTTCTAGTATCTTGTATATTACAACTGCTAATGCAATTTGGTCAGATCTTGAGGAACGATTGTCTCAGAAAATGGACCTCGCATTTTTCAATTGCAGAAATCTATTTCCTCTCTTTCTCAGGGTTCTCTTTCAATGAGTAATTATTTTACTCGTCTTAAGGGCCTTTAGGATGAACTTACTAATTACAAGTTTGTTCCTACTTTTGTGGAGCTGTACGAATGTTGAACTTCTATGTTCAATAAAAACGTGTTTTACAATTTTTTATGGGATTGAATGAATCTTTTGCACCTCCTCATGCACAGATTCTGCATATGAAGCCTCTGCCTCCTCTTAATAAAGTTTTTTCTCTTGTTTTACAAGAGGAACAACAACAAGAAATCTCTTCTGTTTATTTGTGCCCTGTTGATTCACATGTTTTTGCTTCTCAAGTTGATGGAACTAGATCTGTTAAATCATTTCCTAAGAAGGATAGACCAGTATGTAAACACTATAGAATTACTGGTCATGTGATTGAAAAATGTTACAAGTTGCATGGTTTTACCCCAGGCTACAAACCGAAACAGAGGCAACAGTCTATGGCTAATAATGTTTCCTTTAGTGATAGCAATTCCTCGACTATTTCTCCTTTCTCCTTGATTGAGGCTCAGTATCAGCAGCTTTTGTCCATGCTTCATCCTTCTAAATCTATTGATGAAGTTCCTTTTGCTGTCAATGCACTTGTTTCGAATTCTTTTTCTGGTATTATTTTTCCTCATAATAATACTCACTCTATTTTTTCTGTTGCTCAGTCTGCTACATTTGATTCAAATTCCTGGATTCTTGATACTGGAGTCACTGATCATATGGTTCTTTCTATTGATTGTTTTACTTCTATTACTAGTTCTGTTAATGCTTCTGTGAAGCTTCCTAATGATCAATTTGTGTCTGTTACACATATTGGCTCTGTTTCTATTTCTGAACATCTTGTTTTACATAATGTTCTATGTGTTCCAACTTTTAAATTCAAATTGATTTCCATTAGCAAGTTAACACAATCATTAACTTGTTGCTTTCTATTTTCCTATGAGATTTGTCTAGTACAATACTTGATTCGTTGGAAGCTGATTAGAGTGGGTAGATTGCAGGAAGGCCTTTATTTACTGCAACAGTGAGGCCTTTCTATTTCTAAACGTACTTTTTTTTCTAGTACATATTTTGCTTGTTTACCTGATACAATATCTTCACATGTTTGCTCCATTTCTTCCAAATACTCTAATTATGAGCTTTGGCATAATAGACTTGGTCATCCTTCTAATTCCATAATGCTGTTTGTGAATAATTTTGTTCCTAAATTGATTGTTCCATGCAATCCTTGCATGATTTGTCCTTTAGCTAAATAAAGGAAATTACCTTTTCCTAATAATGTTCATTTGTCTGTTGCTCCTTTTGATCTTGTCCATTGTGATGTTTAGGGTCCATATTCTGTTCCTAGTGTTAAAGGTTATAAATATTTTTTGACTATTGTTGATGATTCAACTCGTGCTACATGAATTTATCTTCTTAAGCATAAATATGAAGTTTCACATATTTTTAGAGTTTTTTATAGAATAGTTTAAACAATTTCATTTAAAAATAAAATCACTTTGCACTGATCATGGTACAAAATTTTCATTTGCTTCTTTTTTGCATTCTAAAGGCATAATACATCAGCACAGTTGTGTTGAGACTCCTCAACAAAACTCTGTTGTGGAGAGAAAATATCAGCAAATCCTTAATATAGCTAGAACAATGATGATTCAGTCTCATCTGCCTATTCATTTTTGGGGTGATGTTGTTTTAGCAACAACTTATCTCATTAATAGGCTTCCTACTCCTCTTTTAAAACAAAAATCTAATTTTAAGCTTTTGTTCAAAACTTCTCCCTCTTATGATCATTTAAGAATTTTTGGTTGCCTTTCTTTCGCTTCAACTTTACAAAGATCTTGAAACAAATTTGATCCTAAGACTCGAACTTGTATTTTTCTTGGTTATTCTTTTGGCAGAAAAGGTTACAAACTTCTTGATCTAAAACCTAATCAACCTTTTATATCAAGAAATGTTGTTTTTTATGAACATATTTTTCCTTTTACTTCTCAAATAGCACCGATTTTTCTTCTATCATACCTTCTATTTTTCCTATTGAATGTTCAACTTTAGATTCTTTAACTGTGCCCTCAACAACACCTTCTACTGATTTACATCTTAACTCCTCTTCACCTTCTCATTAAAATGATTCATCTGTTCAGTCTTCTTCTTCCTCAATTTTTGTCACTGTATCATTGCCTTCCGATCTTCCTAGAAGATCTTTTAGAATCAGAAAGGTACCTGGTTATTTGCAGAACTTTCATTGCAATTCCTCTTCTGTACACTACATCAGATCCTTCAACAATTTTTGATTAATTAGGTTCTTCTTCCCTTTTGTTTTCCTTTCCTAAATATGATATTTTAAATTGTCTATCTTATGCTAATCTTTCTCATTCACATAAATCTTTTGTCATGTCCATTTCTGCCTATACTGAACCTGAGTTCTATCATCAAGCTGTTAAGCTCTCTCGTTAGAGAGATGCAATGTTAGTTGAGATTGCAGCATTGGAAATTAATAATGCATGGACTATTACTTCTTTACCTCCTGGTAACAAGCCTATAGGCTGCAAATGGGTTTATAAGATTAAGTATCATGCTGATGGTTCCATTATTTTGAAGGATTGGATTATTTTGAAACCTTTTCACCTGTTGCTAAATGGCTATTGTTAGAACTCTTTTGGTCATTGTTGCTGTGAAAGGTTGGCATCTTACACAAATTGATGTAAATAACATTTTTTTGCATGGAGACTTATCTGTAGAAGTATACGTGGCTTTACCTCTTGGTTTTCATGTTAAAGGGGGTCCCTAGTTTGCAAGTTGAATAAATCACTCTTTGGTTTGAAACAGGTCTCACGTCAGTGGTTCTCCAAGTTTTCAGCTTTTATACTCAGTATGGGTTTTTAACAATTCAAAGCTGATTTTTCTCTTTTTACCAAGATTGAGGGTTCATTTTTTATTGCTCTTCTTGTCTATGTTAATGATATTATCATAGCTAGTAATGATATGAAATCTGTTGACCTTTAAAGTCCTTACTTGGCGAGAAATTTAAGCTTAAGGACCTTGGTAAGCTCAAATATTTCCTTGGTTTGGAAGTGGCTCGATCTCCTATTGGTATTCCTTTATGTCAAAGAAAATATTCTTTGGAGATTCTTCAAAATGCTGGTTTACTTGCTTCTAAACTTGTTGCCTTTCCTATGGAACAAAATATTAAGTTGAGTAAGGATGTGGGAGACTTGTTGCCTGACCCTACAGTTTATAGAAGACTTTTAGGTCGACTTCCTTACCTCACATTAACTCGGCTAGACTTGTGTTATTCTGTTAATAGGCTTAGTCAATACATGGCTTACCCTAGACAGCCCCATTTACAAGCAACCTATAGAATTTTACAATATATCAAAGGCACTCTTGATCATGGTCTTTTCTTCCCAATTGCCAATTCATTATCTCTCAAAGTTTTTGCTGGTTTTGATTGGGACTGTTGTCCTGATAGTAGAAGATCTACAAGTGGTTATTGTGTTTTTCTTAGGGATTCTTTGGTTTCTTGGAAAACAAAGAAACAGACCACTGTTTCTAGATCTTTTACAAAAGCTGAGTATAGATCCAAGGCTTTTACCACTTGTGATATTATTTGGTTTCTCACTCTCTTATTTGATTTTGGTATTTCAGATACTCATAATGCTCAACTTTTTTGTGATAGTCACGCTGCTTTACACATTGCTGCCAATCTAGTATTCCATGAAACAACAAAGCACATTAAGTTGGATTGTCACTTTATTTGAGAAAAAAAATTCAAGCTGGAGTTATCAAGACCTTTCACTTGGCTTCTAATCATCAACTTGCTGATGTGTTAACCAAACTTCTTGGTTTTCAACAATTTCATTACTTAGTTTCCAATATGGGAGTCCATTCTATAAACTCTCCATCTTGAAGGGTGGTATCATGAATTAAATTTATTCTTTTAATTCTTCTTTGTATCAAGTGTTACTCACATGTATTTTATTTCTCTATGTACTGATATAAATACTTGCTTTGGTCACTAGACACGCACAGTTTTAATTCAATTGATGTATTTTTTTCTCTAGAAGCTTCTCTCCACCTTTGCTCTGCTAGGGTTTCATCCCTTTGCTGTGCTAGGGTTTCGTCCCTTTGTATTCTCCTAGGGTTTGCACGTTACACTTAATTTCCAAAATTCTGAATTGATTTCCTATGAAAATTTCCCTATTTATTTATTTTGATTTATTTATCTATCTTTTTTATTTATTTATTGAAAGCGTATCCTTCTTCTTCATCCTATATTTATCGTCACCATACATTTTTTCTCATTAATCAATTAAAAATTACCACATCAAAATGTGGGACTGAAGATGATAAAATTTAATATAGGATGAAGCGTAACATTTCTCATTATGTAATTCCTTATTAAAATTTTAATTATAGAATATTTGATGCATGGGACTTTTGTAGAATAAATCAAGCAATAATAAATGTTCTATATAGAATAAATAAGATTCTGCACATATATAGCAATGCCAACTCCAACATTGCAAAATTCACAATTCTTTATGTTTCACCATCAATCCTTTGTTATGTTGCCTTTCTGAATCTCAAGAGTTCTTCTAGAAAAATCCCCCCAAACCACTCCCAACAGCCACAAATCTAGGCCTTTCGACTACTTGCAAGTTCCGACGATTCTCTGCCCGATCCACACCTCCCTCATCTACTACACTAGAGCGTAGGCGTCATGTTATTCTCTTTCATCTTTCATGTTTAGAGACGAAGGAGACTAGAGATATCTTGAATTATCAAACAAGAAGAGAATCAAACATCAAGATCGGCATTCAAAGGCGCTTCTTTCTCTCATCGAATCTGTGAATTACCATATAAATGTAAATCACTCTGTGTTTGTGTATGCACATGCACGTGCATCATTATTTTCTATATAAATTTGTTGCGGCCATTATGATAGATCTACATGCATATTGTTATTGTCAACAATATTTTCTCACCTTGTGGTGTTTGGATCGATGCAGTTCCAATGGCTGTTGGACCAGGCATCCGGTTTGGAATTAATGGGGAATCATGGTATTGTTTCTGGTTATTGCTTTCCTGCATTCATTAACAATATTGATGTTCTTCTTGCACGTACGTACATAAGATTGTTTTGTGCAAATTGCTTAAAAACCAAATAGACTATATATTATAGCCTTTATATATAGGGAATAAAAACTCATATTGTGATATTTTCTTTCTTTTTTCAAAATATAAAGGGTAATGAAACCATTACTACACCACTACTACTTGTTTACTACCTAAGCTTATGTCGTTTTATTTATTTTTTCTTCTGTTCTGTCTACTGCCCTTCTACTTTGCCTTCTGTCATAAGTTTTATGTCCGACTATCAGAGATTCAAATCTCTTAACTTTAGGAACATGCCTCTAATCAGTCCCTCCACCCTTTCTGAGACTCAAATCTCTCTATCAATTTCATTTTCCTCTTAAAACTCAAAACTAAAATCTCAAACCCTAACATTTTCACACCTGATCTCCTCTCCATTGTGAACCAGGTGGAGCCTCCTCTCCATCATAGAAGGGCAGAAGGCAGAGCTGAAGAAAGAAAAAAAGTCACGTAGGTTTGGGTAGTAAACAGGTAGTAATAAAGTAGTAAGGGTATCATTACCCTAATAAAAAACCATATATTACCGTATAAATTGTTGGAAATATTTATTTAGTTTTTACATATAACTAATAAAAAGATCCTAATTTATGTATTGGGAGTTTACAAAGGTAATACCTCCATAAAGAACAACATTAAAAATACTAAAAAAAATTGTGACGCCCTGACTCCCACGTACAAAACAACACGAGAATCGTGACATCAGGATGATGACAACACGGGTCACGCATCCCAATAACAATTGTTCAAGTGTGTGCGACACGTAAAAGTGCACAACAAAATGCAGTGGATAATATAAATAAGTCAACTAAGTACCAGAATTGTTTAATTCAAAAATCCAAATACAAAGCATTTAAAAGCAAAAACCAATGTCCCAAAAAGTAATACAAGGCTGAAAATATAAACACCACTCATCCCAGATCACTCCTCCGGCAGAGCTAAAACCTTAGGCTCAACATCTGAGGGTTTGGCTCTGCCGGAGGAGTGATCTGGGATGA
This sequence comes from Pterocarya stenoptera, assembly GCA_003123785.1. Taxonomy (NCBI): domain Eukaryota; kingdom Viridiplantae; phylum Streptophyta; class Magnoliopsida; order Fagales; family Juglandaceae; genus Pterocarya; species Pterocarya stenoptera. The sequence goes on along the minus strand of QEOT01005325.1, from coordinate 934,859 downwards.
GTGGTGTTTATATTTTCAGCCTTGTATTACTTTTTGGGACATTAGTTTTTGCTTTTAAATGCTTTGTATTTGGATTTTTGTATTAAACAATTCTGGTACTTAGTTGACTTATTTATATTATCCGTTGCGTTTTGTTGTGCACTTTTACGTGTCGCACACACTTGAACAATTGTCATTGGGATGCATGACCCGTGTTGTCATCATCTTGATGTCACGATTCTCGTGTTGTTTTGTACGTGGGAGTCGGGGCGTCACAGGTGGTATTAGAGCAGTTCGGCTCTGAGTAAAGCCATATGTCCCGTAGGTGCAGTACCAGAAAGTTTTAAAATTATGATTTTAAAATATTTTGTTTTAAGTATGTCTTTTTTAATGGTTTTAATTTATTGTGTGTTGTTATATTGTTTTTTGGTTTTATTCTATTTTTATTTCATGTTATTTTGTTGTATTTTAATTTATTTTGCTATGATTTTATTTTAATTTGTTTTGAGTAAGAGTGGGGTTAAAGGTTACGCTATGACAAGAAAATGGTACGACTGTGAATGTCATTGTTAGGCTTGAACATTTAGTGCAGTAGGTTTGAATTTTTATCGACTTGGATTGCTTTTGTAATATCGAGGCTTGAAGAGAATGGTGTGGTCTAGGTGATCTCTTTGGAGAGCAGGATAATTGAGGTTTTAGATTCCATGGAGATATGACATGAGGCTTTAGAATATGAGGTTTTAAGTTCAACAGACTTCAAGGATAGATTTACGAGAATTTCACCAAAGGTTTAAGGTTTTGCAGACTTGAGGAAATGATTTGTTATCATTTAATGTTTTAGATTTTGAAAGTTTCAGGAGTCGATTGTTTATTATTGGATATAAGTTCATCGATTTTGCAGATTTCGAAAAGTCATTCTATTATAATTTGAGGTTTTAGAATTGTAGATTTGAGGACTGATTGGTAATAAGATTTAAGCTTTTAATTTTACAGGCTTGGTGTGCTAGTTGATTTATTTTGGAGATTGATTAATCTATGACCATTAAATGGGGTTGATTGAAGTTGAGTTATTGATATGAGGATTTTCAATGGGAGTATTTCTTTGAGGATTGAAGGTATTGATCTAGTTTGGATAATGATTGTTATTAGTTCGAGGTTGTAGTGGCAGGTTTTAGGATGGATCTATATCAAATTTAAGGTTAATAGTTGGTGTAGATTCTGGGAAGAATTCTTGTGGATTTTGAGGAAAGTGTGTAATAATTCATGGTTTTGGGAGATCAATGGTTTTTACCAAAATGTGGTAAGAGTTTTCTGGTTGGTTGGTATGGAGCGACCTTGTACTCGATGGTGTTGTTTTACTGAGGATATAAATTTTATGAATGTGGCGAGTTATCAGAGTGCGCAGCAAGAGTGTGATATTTTTTGTTGTGATTAGGAGTTCAAATTGTGTGCTGATTTTGAGGAATTAATGATGACTTGAAGTTGAGTAGATACTTGTAATTGGAGATTAATTATTTGGTTGTGCAAATCTTGTTATTGATGGTTAACTTTGGAAGTGGTCATTAGGTTACCAAAGTGTAGTATACAATGAAGGTTTGGAAGTTTTACCATAGGAGTCGATTGAGGTTAGTACAGATTATCGAATAGAGCTATTAATCATTGGGCTTCCTTGGGTTTTGTTAAGGTTTTGTGGATATGGAGATTTTGGATTGCATGACTGCTCTAGGAGTAATAGATGTGGTGTGCCATTGGGAGACTAGTGCGAGTATGATGGAATTGCCTTTAGGAGTAAACTTGGGAAAGAATTACTCATGCTTGTTGGGGGTTGTTGTTGGTATGCTCTTATCAAGCACGTTCGGAGTTGTATCTTGTATCCTGCTTTGGCATTGATGTTTGGCCTTCCAAATTTCGAGGACGAAATTTTATTTAAGGGGGGGAGGATGTGATACCCCGTATTTTAGTGTATTTTCACTGAAAGGTTATTTTAATTAATTTAAATATTGGTTCTCTTGTTTTAAAATTTATTGGGTTTCTCGTTAGTTTATTTTATGATTTTAAGATGTGAAAATTATTTTGTTATGCTTTTTTTTATATGAATTACTGTTTTGCATTTAAATTTATCTTTAATTTAAATTAGTTTGTTTATGAGTTTTAAAATTATTATTGTTTTCTTTAAGCTTTTCACTGCGTTTGAATTATTTTATTTAATTTATTGTTTCAAAATTCTTTTCGTTGGATCAGTTTTTGTGACCCAAAATGTGAGGATTGGACCTCATTTCTTTCCCTTCATTTTTTTCCTCTTCCTCTTTTCTTTTTCCTTCTTTTTCTCTTCTTCCTTTTCTTTCTCTCCATTTTTGCTTCCAGCCCGTGCGACCCACCCCTCCCTCTCTCCTTCGTCCATTTCCTTCCTCTCCACCCAGCCACCACCGAGCGCTATCGTGTCCCTCACCGCCCAGCCCATTGCCTCCCACACCAGCCGGCGACCTCGCAGCTCCAACCCCAGCCTTCCAGCGCCGCCGTGAGCCTCCACGCACTACTTGAAATCGCGGCGTTCCTTATGTCGCTGGGCCGCCATCGCGCCACCTCCAGCCACCATTTCTTCACTACTTCTTCCCCGACCTCTAGCAACCTAAAGCACCCATCCCCAGCTCCGATCCGTCACCGGTGAAGCCGCATTAACCACATCTCCGTTTTGTACATTTTGGACTTAAACTGCCCCTTTCGTCACCACCCACGGCCAAAAGTCACCACCATTAATTTCACCAACCTCCTTAGGTCCTACCCTATCAATTTCAAGTCTTGGTTTGACATCGCTCAAAAGTGAGTTTTTGAGACCCACGGCCACAGTGTATTTTACACTGTGGAGTTGTTGTTTTGGCGCTTCTAGCTCATCATTGATCTTTCAGAAATTATATTATAGCGCTATAAGTACTTTTTCAAATAACTTTTGAAATTTAAATGTATTTTTGCACTAATACTCATTTAGTGTATACTGGTTGGTTGTGTGATTGGATTGTGCTGTGTTTGGTTGGTCGTTGGATATTGAGGTTGGTCTAGTGCATTGCATGTTCACGCATGTTCATGTTTGTAAATGAAAACTGGATTTTCTTATAATTGCATTCATGTTCATGCATTTATTGAAAATTGGGTTTTCATGTGAGAAAAAGGAAAAAAGACTGTAGGGATTGTAGTAAGCAGGGATGGTGGTATAGTCCTTCCTGCGATTCCCGCCTACGGTGCACGCGATAGGGATGGTGGTAAGCAGGGATGGTGGTGTTGTCCCGCCTGTGATTCCCACCTACGGTGCACGCGGAAGGGATGGTGGTAGAGTCCCGTCTGTGATTCTCGCCTACGGTGCACGCGATAGGGATGGTGGTAAGCAGGGATGGTCGTATAGTCCCGTCTGTGATTCCCGCCTACAGTGCAGTTGGTAGGGATGGTGGTAAGCAGGGATGGTGGTAGAGTCCCGCCTGTGATTCCCACCTACAGTGTCTTATAAATGTTTTTATGCGAATCATTTTCTGGGAAAAGACTGGATTATTGTTTTTGGGCTAAAATGGGATTTTGACATATCTTGAAAAATATTCATTTTTGAAAAAAATGATGTTTTGAGGCTAAGGCATATTTCATCATATGCATGCATGGTTGGTTGCATTAATGCACTTTTATCTCGTTTGTTGTTTGGATTAAAACTTGTCTGCAGTACCATTTTTTGGTACCGTAGATTTTGATGTTGTTGATGCAGATGTTGAGCCTAATGTTTTAGCTTCGTCGGAGGAGTGATATGGGATCACTGGTGTTTATATTTTCAGCCTTGTATTACTTTTTGGAACATTGGTTTTTGCTTTTAAATGTAAACAATTCTGGTACTTAGTTGACTTATTTATATTATCTGCTGCGTTTTGTTATGCATTTTTACGTGTTGCACACACTTAACCACTTGTCGTTGGGATACGTGACCCGTGATGTCATCATCCTGACATCAGGATTCCCGTGTTGTTTTGTATGTGGGAGTCGGGGCGTCACAGGTAGTATTAGAGCCCTGTGACGCCCCGACTCCCATGTAAAAAACAACACAAGAATCCTGACATCAGGATGATAACAACATGGATCACGCATCCTAACGACAAGTGTTCAAGTGTGTGCAACATGTAAAAGTGCACAACAAAATGCAGCGGATAATATAAATAAGTCAACTAAGTACTAGAATTGTTTAATACAAAAGTCCAAATACAAAGTATTTAAAAGCAAAAACCAATGTCCTAAAAAGTAATACAAGGCTGAAAATATAAACACCAGTGATCTCAGATCACTCCTCTGGCGAAGCGAAAAACTCAGGCTCAACATCTGCATCAACAACATCAAAATCTACGGTACCAAAAAATGGTACCGCAAGTAAGTTATAATCCAAACAACCAATGAGATAAAAGTGCATTAATGCAACCAACCATGCATGCATATGATGAAATATGCCTTAGCCTCAAAACATCATTTTTCCCGAAAATGAATATTTTTCAACACACGCCAAAATCCCATTTTGACCCAAAAACAATCCAGTCTTTTCCCAGAAAATGATTGGCATAAAACTATTTATAGGACACTGTAGGCGGGAATCACAGGCGGGACTCTATCACCATTCCTACCAACTGCACCGTAGGCTGGAATCACAAGTGGAACTATACCACCATCCCTACTTACCATCATTCCTATAGTTTCTTTTCCTTTTACTTACATGAAAACTCAGTTTTCAATAAACGCATGAACATGAATGCAATTATAAGAAAACCCAGTTTTCATTTACAAACATGAACATGCGTGCACATGCAATGCACCAGACCAACCTCAATATCCAACGACCAACCAAACACAGCACAATCCAATCACACAACCAACCATACAATAAATTAGTGTTAGTGCAAAAATACATTTAAATCTCAAAAGTTATTTAGAAAAATACTTACAGCGCTATAATATAATTTTCGAAGGATTAATGATGAGTTAGAAGTGCCAAAACAGCAATTCCACAGTGTAAAATACACTGTGGCCGTGGGTCTCAAAAATCCACTTTTGAGAGATGTCAAACCAAGACTTGAAATTGATAGGGTAGGGCCTAGGGAGGTTAGTGAAGCTAATGGTGGTGGCCTTTGGCCGTGGGTGGCGGCGAAAGGGGCGGTTTAAGGCCAAAATGCACAAAATGGAGATGTGGTTAATGCGGCTTCACTAGTGACGGATCGAACTGAGGATGGGTGCTTTAGGTTGCTAGGAGGTCAGGGAGGAAGTGAAGAAATGGTGGCCGGAGGTGGTGCGACGGCGGCGCAACGACGCAAGGAACGCCGCAGCTTCAAGCCGTGCGTGGAGGCTCACGACGGTGCGGGAGGGGCTAGGGTTGAAGCTGCGAGGTCGCCGGTTGGTGTGGGAGGCAATGGGCTGGGCAGTGAGGGACACGGCGGTGTGCGGTGGTGGCTAGGTGGAGAGGAAGGAAACGGATGAAGGAGAGGGAGGGGTGGGTCAAGTGGGCTGGAAGCAGAAATAGGGAGAAAGAAGAGGAAGAAAAGAAAAAGAAAGAAAAAGGAAAGAGGAAGAGAAAAAAATGAAGGGAAAGAAATGAGGTCCAATCCACACATCTTGGGTTACAAAAATTGATCCAACGAAAAGAATTTTAAAACAATAAATAAAATAAAATAATTCAAATGCAGTGAAAAGTTTAAATAAAACAATAATAATTTTAAAACCCATAAACAAACCAATTTAAATTAAAGATCAATTTAAATACAAAACAGTAATTAATATAAAAAAAAAAGCATAACAAAATAATTTCCACATCTTAAAATCATAAAATAAACTAACGAGAAACCCAATAAATTTTAAAACAAGAGAACCAATATTTAAATTAATTAAAATAACCCTTCAGTAAAAATACATTAAAATACGGGATATCACAAAAATTAATCAAATTTTAGCATAAATAGACGTCATTTATTTTGAATTTATGAGGCTGATATATAAAGAATGACAATAAAAGTCGTACGTGCATGAAATAATCCTAATTTTTTATGCGTAAATACAACTAATCATCATGTCCGATGAAAATAGATTCTCATTTCTTTCTCAGGAAACTACGTTCTCATTCATAATGTCTATTCCATTGAAAAAAAAAAAAAAAAAAAAAATTCTAAAAAGGATATTGTTCGAATCTTATTTTTTTTTTGAAATGGCGAATCTCGTATCATTAAAACCGGACATACAAATTTGACTTAAAAATAAGTCAATTACAACCAATAAAAGCTCCCCAGCGCACATCCGTGGCTGACATGGTCTAGTCCCACGGCACACCTCTACAGACAAAAGTCTGAGAGATAGCACATCTCTGTCCAAAAACAGAGGTAAGAGATAACAACTAAACAGACTCCATCCCCGACTAAGCAGGACATGGAGGAGGAACACCCCGATCTCTCCGCTACGCGGAGTGGGGAGAAAACACCATTCCGGACCAAGTCCGAATGGGAAACACTATTTCTGTGATTTCTTAAAAATAAAGACAAAACATAAAGAAAATTACAATGTAAAACACTGTAAACGGAAAATCAGTGCACATAAAACACAACACATGGCGGGAAAACCGACGGTCGAGCTTTGGAGATCCAGTGACGCCGGTTCTGAATCGGCAGCTCGATGCGGCGTCAGATGATACCAGGGTGGCGCGTGGGTTCAACGCGCGGCGAGCTCCGAATCTGCGATCAGCGCGTGCGGGCTACGCGCCGCTCCGATGGAGGCCGCATTACGGGGTTTTGCAGATCGGCGGCAGGGAAGACTCCTCGTGGGGCGCGTGTATATAGATGGTCACCGGATCACCTCGCACCGACTCCCCCTTATTAGCCGAAACCTGAAAAAGAAAACCAAAAAAACCGGAATCGTCGGAGACACAGGGCCGACGTTAGGGAGGGAGGAGAGTAGCGGGAGGAGGGAGCCGGAGCTCCCCCCTCCCCCCAGCTGTGATCGAACGAAGGGGCTTTTGAGAGAGAGGGGCTTTTTGAGAGAGAACGGGAGAATCGAATCTTATTAATTAAAAAGATTCTTCTTTGTTTATTTTTATTTTCCAATCAGAAAGATGCATACCGGTTGTGCATGCAGGGTACATTATCAGGTTCTAAAATGAAACGGACATACAGCCCTATAAAACGAGGGAGAGACTTGGCAGAAAGCAGTACTCATTTTCTTAAAGTTTCGACTCAGAGAGATCTAGATCTAGAAGAGTAGAAGCTCAGGATTTGGCCGACATTTTCAGAGAGCTTCTTCTTCATCACGGGGTCGATTGGTATGTATTGACCTTGTTCTGCAACTTGTGATCTATGGCTGATCTAGCCATTGCCGACTCTGGCAGTGCTCAATTTGCTGGTCGGAGTGCTTATTTCCTAGGCCTAGGGTTTCTGTATGACCTAGCTGCCCTCTGCTATAAGAGCTCAAAGCCTCTTCTTGCACGGATTTTCCCTCCCGGAGCCATAACAAAATGCAAAGGTTGGCCGAAACCCAAGCTCTTAATTTCCGTCAACAGCTGATCATGATTAGTTTGAACTTTATTATGCCTAATATAGACATAATTTTCACTTATTTTTCTCTCTTCTATTTGCCTTTCCGAGTGATTTTACAGAGCAATTTGTTTCCAAAGGCTTCGTGGTCACATCGAATCGGTGGATTACCAGACTATCACATTGCATGTGCCTCACCAGAAATGCAAGTCTTCTCTCTCTCTCTCTCACAGACACACACAACCCCGCGCGCACCACTTTTTTTCAACATGCATGTTGCTGCACGTTAATTTGAAATTTCTGCAATTGATCTCTTTATAGGTAGTGATCAGTGTTTACTTGACTCGGCCTCTTTTCTTTTTGTTGGAATATAGCCTCACAGATTGAACAAATGGAATTAAAGTCTAAAGCCACACGTGTTAAACTGGAAGAAGAGAAGAAGAGTTAGTTATTTTAGTTAGTCTGTTATTTCTTATTTTCCCTTGTATAAATATAGTTCAAGTATTTTGTAATCAAATCATTCAATTCAATTCATGAAAGTAATTCCAGTTCAACTTCTCTGTTATTGTCTCCTCTCACAAACCAAAACTTCAATTCATCTGAAACTTGACATGGTATCAAATTGAAAACCATTTTCTGCTTCCGCGACCTATCAAAGATTTTGCTTTGAAATCTTTGTAATTTTTTTTATACATACTTTCTTGCATTTCTTGGAGAAATTCCAAAAATGTCTTCTGATGACGAAGTTTCTATCAGTTCTCATGCTTTTCATCGCACGATCAATCCTTCAGACGATTCATCAAGTCCATACTATTTGCATCCAAGCGACAATCCTGGTGCATTACTTGTTTCAAAAATCTTTACTGGTGATAACTACATCGCATGGAGTCGATCAATCACCATTGCTCTAACAGTCAAGAACAAAGTAGCATTCATTGATGCTACAATTCTTGCTCCTCCTATTAATCAGTGTGTTCTTCATACTGCTTGATTGCGTGCCAATAACTTGATTCTCTCGTGGTTAATGAATTCTATTTCCAAAGAAATAAGGAACAATCTTCTTTATGTTACATCTGTTGTTGATCTTTGGAAAGAATTGAAAACAAGATACTTAAGAAGCGATGGTCCGAGAGTTTTTCATCTTGAAAAATCTCTCAGTTCTATTACTCAGGGTTCTTTATCAATCACTGAGTATTTTAGTTCTTTCAAGACCTTATGGGATGAGTATGTTAATTACAGACCATTCCCAACTTGTAGCTATGGAAAGATGGCAACATGTACCTGCAACTTGTTTGATTTTTTACTAATTAGATAGTAGTCTGATTATGTATTAAAATTCTTAGTTGGCTTAAATGACTCCTATGCTTCAATCCGAAGCCAATTGCTTATGGTTTCAACATTGCCAAGTATGGCAAAAGTATTCTCTTTACTACTTCAAGAGGAAAGCGAAAGACAACTCAACAATTCTGTTAGTAGTGAGACTCACGCTTTGCTTGCCAAACAGAGTAATCAGCCATCTGTTCCATCAAATTGTTTTGAAGACAAACAGAAGCGATCTTCTCTATATTGCACTCATTTTGGATATAATGGACATACAGTAAAGAAATGTTTCCAACTTCATGGTTACCCTCTTGGCTGGACTAGACCAAAAGGGAAACGAAATTCACCCACTGCTCATGTTGCTATGTCAACCTCTAATGTCTACATTCAAAACAGTAACAAGAATCAAAAGTTTTCTTTAACTTCTAAGGAATTCAATAAATTGCTAGCACTTGCAAATTCTAACTCATCTCCAATATCTACCCAAACAACTTCACCAGCAGTAAACATTGTTACCTCTCAATTTTCTGGTAAACCTTCAACCCTTTGCTATTCAGTTTCTTTATCTTTATAGTATGTATCCTCATGGATTCTAGATACAAGTGCAACAAATCATATGATCTGTTCACCACTATTATATTCATCTACACCTAAATCAATCAATACCTCTATAAAGTTGTAAATGGGGACTCTGTTCCAACTTCACATATTGGCAATATTTCTCTCTCAAACACATTATATTTGCATGATGTGTTATGTGTTCCCAGTTTTTCATTCAATTTACTCTCTGTTTCTAAGCTAACAAAGTAGTCTAATATCTGTGTCTCTTTCTTTGACTCCCACTACCTTTTACAGGACCAATCAACAAAGAAGACGATTGGGATTGCCTTTGAGAAACATGGACTGTACCACCTATCTCAAGCTACTATTGCTACCTGCAATCAACCCAAGTTTAATTCTTCATCTTTTGTTTCAGTTATTACTCAAAATCAATTAGATACTTGGCATTATAGATTAGGCCATGTTTCTAATTCACGATTACCTTTTCTTAGACAGCTAGAGTCATCCATTTCTTTCAATTCTACAAATGTTTGTGATGTATGCCATTTAGCAAAGCAAAGAAAGCTTTCATTTCCTGTATCTCAAACTAGTTCAAATAAAATGTTTGACTTGATCCATTGTGATATATGGGGTCCCTTCAAAGTTGTTTCCTACTCTGGTTTCAAATACTTCCTTACTATAGTTGATGACCATACACGTTGTACTTGGGTATACATGCTCAAGTTGAAATCTGAAGTTTCTTCTATTGTCAAAAGTTTTTGCAAAATGGTAGAAACACAATTTAGTGTTCCTATCAAAACAATAAGGTCAGACAATAGACCTGAATTCGTTTTGACTCAATTCTATAATGACAATGCCATTATCCATCAGAGAAGTTGTGTGGAAACTCCACAACAAAATGGAGTTGTGGAAAGGAAACACCAGCATTTGTTAAACACTGCTAGGGCTTTAATGTTTAAAGCAAACATACCTTTAATCTTTTGGAGTGACTATGTATTAACTGCAGCACACATTATAAACATAATTCCTACTCCTCTTCTCAAAAACAAAACACCATTCGAAATGTTATTTGATAAACCACCTAATCTCTCTCACCTCAAAGTGTTTGGCTGCCTTTGCTTTGCGTCTACACTAACAAATCATAGACATAAATTTGACTCGAGAGCTACAAAATGTCTATTCTTAGGTTATCCTTCTAATACAAAAGGCTACAAATTAATGGACCTTAACACAAATAAGGTATTCCTATCAAGAGATGTAGTCTTTTCTGAACATGTCTTTCCTTTCAAGGCCTTTCCATCTAATCGTGAAACACATACCTTATTGTTTCCTCCAACAAGTTCTACTTCAGATTTTTACTCTCATTCTTCTGATATTCATTCTGATTAGAATCTTACTTCACATCAGCACCTCAATTTAGATCAGAATCTTACATCAAATCCAAGCCTCACCTCAAATCAGAATCTTATACACCATCAACTACCTTTGAACAATGAATCTGTTCCTCAAATAGCCTCTCCACATGTTAGAAAATCTTCAAGGATTAAACAAATGCCAAATTACTTGCAGGATTATTATTTTGGTACAGCTTCACGGGTTCCAAATGCAACTCACTCATCTGCTATTGTTGATTGCTCTCCCAACAAAGGTATTCTATATCCTATATCTAATTTTCTTTCTGCAAATCGATTGTCTACTTCTCATAAAGCCTTTCTAGTCTCTCTTCCAGCCTCCCAAGAACCCAAAAATTATAAATTGACTGCTCAAGTTCCTGAATGGCAAGCTACAATGCAAAATGAAATAAATGCCTTAGAGTTAAATAAGTCTTGGAAACTTGTTACCCTTCCTAAAAATAAACAGGCCATAGGTTGTAAGTGGGTATTTTAAATCAAGTATAAAGCAGATGGAACTGTAGAAAGACACAAAGCTAGGTTGGTAGCTAAAGGCTACACTCAACAAGAAGGATTGGATTTTTTTGACACTTTTTCTCAAGTAGCAAAGATTACTTCTATTCGGCTATTGCTTGCTATAGTTGCTATTAAAAACTGGCATATTCACCAATTAGATGTCAATAATGCATTTTTACATGGTAAATTGCATGAAGAAGTTGATATGGAGTTGCCCCCTGGTTTGGTTGTCAAAGGAGAAAATAAAGTTTGCAAACTTCTTAAGAGTCTCTATGGTTTGAAGCAAGCATCTAGGCAATGGTTTGCTAAACTGTCCATAGCATTGCTTGATTATGGTTATACTCAAGGTAGCTTAGATTGTTCTCTATTTATCAAGAAATTAGAATCATCCTTCATAACTTTACTAGTCTATGTAGATGATATTCTTTTGGCTAGTGACAGCTTGGTTGAAATACAACTAGTCAAAACTTTTCTACATGATAAGTTTACAATTAAAGATTTGAGGGAACTCAAATACTTTCTCGGATTGGAGGTAGCAAGATCTAAAACTGGCATATCAATTTGTCAAAGCAAGTATGAAGATCCTTTAGCCTACAAAAGATTGTTGGGAGATTGTTATACTTAACAGTAACTAGACCTGATCTTGCCTACTCAGTCCAAGTTCTTAGTCAATTTTTAGCCAAACTAGCTGTTAGTTATTACCAAGCAACCATTCGAGTTCTCAGGTTTCTGAAGGCAACTCCTGGACAAGGATTATTCTTCCTAGCTTCATCAGAATTGCAACTTAAGGATTTCTCAAACAGTGATTGGGCAGGGTGTATTGACGCTCGAAGGAGTATAACAGGCTTTGTTATTTTCTTAGGTGATTCATTAATTTCATGGAAGAGTAAAAAGCAAGCTACAATAAGCAAATCTTCTGCAGAAGCAGAATATAGAGCCCTTGCTTCAACAGCTTGTGAGATTCAATGGCTCTTTTATGCACTGCAGGACCTAAGTATCAACCACAAGCAGCCAACTTTGGTTTACACAGATAGTAAATCAACATTATCTACTGCAACTAATCGAGTCCAACACAAGAGAACAAAACACATTCAAATAGACTGTCATCTTATTAGAGGGAAGCTACAACAAAACATCATCAAGCTCTTCCATGTCCCTTCAAGATTGCAACTGGCAGATATTTTAACAAAGCCTCTAGGCTCTCTTCCATTTCATCATGCTCTCCGCAAGATGAACATCCTAAATATACATGTTCATCTTGGGGGGGGTGTTGGAATATAGCCTCACGGATTGAACAAATGGAATTAAAGTCTAAAGCCACACGTGTTAAACTGGAAGAAGAGAAGAAGAGTTAGTTATTTTAGTTAGTCTGTTATTTCTTATTTTCCCTTGTTTAAATATAGTTCAAGTATTCTATAATCAAATCATTCAATTCAATTCATGAAAGTAATTCCAGTTCAACTTCTCTGTTATCGTCTCCTCTCTCAAACCAAAACTTCAATTCATCTGAAACTTGACACTTTTATAAATCAACAAGCCGTCTAATTGTCTTTTCCCCTCTCATCATGAATTGGACTTTACATTTTATGTAATTTGTTATGATTTTGTTTCAAATATATATATATATATAAATAGGCTCTGGGTGTCGTCTATTGGAACACACCCAAACGGGCATTGGATAGAACTTGTACATGGAAGCCTTCGATTGGCCGATATGGTGCTGATGAAGGTATCCCTGAACTCACTCACGGAGGTACTGATAAACAAAGCTGGTATATCAGTCAAAGAGTTATATATATGACTTTGCATTTCTTCACTCTTCTTGTCCCAAACTCAGAAATGAAACTGCTTTATCTATCATCCCATGCACCCTTTTCAATGGTTCCACTTATGGCATTTCTGCCTTAAGAAATTTGTTTTGGCTGAATCAGAAATTGAATTTTGATTCATATAATGGCTGTCCAACTGATTGGTCGCCAAATTAATTCTTTGATATTCATTTAATAATTTGCAGCTGCACCAAGAAAATAAACTGTACAAACTCTAGGGTGCAAATGGGGTAGTCAAGAATCCCATATATATATATATATAAATAGTTTGCTTTCTGAAAATTTCTTAGAACTCCGGAAAGAGAGAAAAGTTATATGGGTGTTCGAATGTTACCAAAGTTATATAAGTTGGACAGCCAAATTATATTGTTTGCTCTATATTTTCTTTTATTACTTGGGTAATGGAGAAAGGTGAAGGGGTCCAATTGATGCTACATACTCTTTGCTTTAACTTCAAAAATAAGTTTTTCCTTCCTGTCTAATTGGCCGTCTTTTTCTTATCCTTCTTTTCCTTACCCTTTACATTATTTTTCCTTTTATACAGATTTTTGGTGAATCAAAGAATAAGTTTCCAGGCTAGGAAAATAGAAAGCATTGGCACAAATGGAAGGAACAACATGCACGGGATGGAAAGCATTGGCATATATGTATGCAAGGAAACAGCATGGGAGTCATGTCCATCTTGAAGCATTGACTAAATTTGCCTCTTAACAAACAACCTGATCAGAGAGCTTGAATATTTGAACTCTCCATAGGAAGCTTTCTGAACACAGCATGTTTGCAGAATTGGAGTATATTATAATTTTGAGAATAGTAATGGAATGGTTTGAGTGAAGATGTTTTATTAGATTTTGGGAAATGGGATAGAAAATAGATGGTTTGAGTAAAAATATTATAAAGTTAAAAAATAGTTTGAATATAATTTTTATTTTAGAGATTATAAAAGTTATATTGATTTTTGTATTTAAATTATTATTAAATGAAAATTTTGAAAAATTAAAAAAATTAAAAAGTGTTTGGTATTTAAATGATGTTTGAGAATGAAATTATGAGAAGTTTTGAGAATTCTCAAATGTGCAAACATGTCCTACAACAAAAAATGAGTTTTTGTGATGGTTTTGCAATTGTGATAGTGCCCAAACCATCACAGAAAATGGTTTTCTGTGATGGTTTGTGAGGCGAAATTGCATTACGTTGGAACGTATACATATTAACGTTTGAGCATTCCCTGTACATGCGAACGTGGAGGCTATTTACATGCAAAAGTAAAAATATTTGGCGCCAACGTTCAAACTTTAGTGATTCACATTCGAACGTTAATTGGTTTAATATTAAAGTTGGATATTTCAAACTAAAAAGATTGAGAATTGAAGTGCAGTGATTTAATATTAAAGTTGGAAAAACTAACATTAAAAAAGATTGAGAATTGAAATTCAAAAACAATAGATATATTAAATAACACTGTTCATTATATATAATAAAGAGACCGTGCAAAATATGATAAAATTTTGTAAACAACACTCAGATCAACATGTTGTTCACAAATCATGTTGCTGTGAGAAACTGCTCAATCAATATTGTGACCTTCTCGTTTAGAACATCGACACGATGGGAAATTTGGGCGATAGTCTCCTCTATAACAGCAATCTGTCGGTCGATATGCGCAGTAAGATCTGAGATCGCCGCATCAACCCAAGGAGGCCACGCATCTCCCGTAGATGTACTCGTCGGCGACTGACTAGTACGCTCAACACCGGGCTCAGCATGGGTCAGAGGATCAAGATCTAGTATAGGGTCAGGCTGACGTCGAGCATGCCCCTTCCTCTGTCCAATGCTTTGATAGTGTGTGGTAATGTCAATGGGGCTCATCTGGTCTAAATTCCACTCCTCCACCTTAGGTTGCACACTCCGGCCCAGTAATAGCTTGGTAATGAGGACTCCATATGGGAGGTTGTCCGTGGAGACAACACTCGCCTCATAACGGATCCTCAAAAAAATACGAAGTGGCAAGTCAATGGGGTCTCCATGTGCCACTCGTATAAGGAATTGTGCGCGTTTCCGGTTAAATGTGGCCTTATGTCCCACATGATCCACATTCATTGCAATAATAAGATACAACATGTGGATAAAAATGAGGAGTTGTACCTAGCTAAAGGAGTTCTTCCTATCGATCCGGTCTCAGTCACTCCCAGTGAGGATGTAGAAATCTTCATTTTGGTCATCATCCTCCTCATCAGTATCCTCAGCCTTCGACTGGTCAACTGGGGCAGTAGATGATGCAGTAGATGATGCAGAAATGCCTACATCTGTATATACTCGGTATCCATCCATAGGGTGAGCATCTCCTACAGTCGATATCTTAGCTACAGGATCCAAAGAAGCTCTGTGGTGACATCCTCCGAGACCTCGAACTGAACACCGCATACTATCACGGTGTGAGAGGATGCATTCTTAGGCATGGAGCACATATGTATATAAAACTCCCGAACCATTAAGGGGTATATGTTACCCTTCAATGTGCAGATACTCATCCAGCCTCTCGTATGGAACACGTCTCGAATACTCTTTTGCTCCCATATGAGGTCGTGGAACTAGTTGATCATCACTATTCAAGCCCCAATTCGAGATGTGTTCTCACTTGATCATTTCCTCCCCCTTTTCCTAATTTTCAGAAGATGAGCTATATCCTGAAAGAAAGATAAAAAAAAATTTAGTAATATTAATATTATGATGCATATTATGTACTGTCATTTAAATTATTTATGGTACACGTTCGAACATAAAATATCACGTTCTGAAGATAAGCTTATACGTGCGAACGTTTTGGTTATTACATTCACACGTTAGATTATCTATTATAAGCATTCCAACGTAAGACATTCGAACGTGATGGCTAAAATACATGTCCAAACGTACAAAACATATCACGTTCGCATGTGAGGAAGCTGTTGAATGTACTTAAAAATACGAGCAAATGTACATAACCAAAACGTTCGAACGTATATTTGGTTTATGGTAACCAAAATGTTTTACATTCACACAAATTACAAATAAAGTTCGCACATAATATTAACGTTTGCATGTATGTGCTGCTCAAGAATTTGAAAGATCATACGTGCGAACATTATAAACGTACATTCACACGTACAATGTAAATTCACATGCATAGTAATTATGTTCGCACGTACTGTAGAACAATCACACCTTATATTATTAACGTGCAAACGTGTATGTCGTTTTCCTCAGTTGAAAGATATAACGTTCGAACGTTATATCGTAATGTCTGATTGTTACAATACAGAAATTGGTGAGTCGGCTCGACCATTCCCATACACGTCAAACACAACGAAATTGGCCAAATGACACCGTATAAATGAAGTATAACCTTCAAGAAAGCTTTCTAAGGTGGCCTTTTGACCATTGGCAATCCGTGATGGCCGGAAAATGAAGATGAAGGTCTAGCTACCAATGGGTTTTGGGAACCACCGAAACCTCCATTAAACATAAAAAAAAAAAAAAAAAAAAAAAAAAAAACAAATGTACCCAAAGGTTAAAAAGGGATGCCTACCTCTTTTGTGACGGTTGTGGCAAAGTTTAACGGCAGCAGCAACGGTGCAAGCAATGGTATGCGACTGGGGCTATGGATTGAGTTAGAGATAAATGTGAGTTATGCCATTTCGCATTCGGACTTTAGTTTTTATACAATTAACGTTCAAACGTTTAATAGTTCACTTGCGAATGTCAATTGTTAAGAGAGAGAGAGACATCCAAATGCTTCAATTATAATGTCCGAAGGTTTAATTACTTAATTCCGATTACATGCAAACGCTTGTTCTCAATGCCAGATACATGCAAACGTTATATTTGTACATTCGAACGTGTCTTCAATAAATTTTTTATAATTCATACTAAATAATATATTATATATACACTATACTTATGCTCAATGCACTAGTATATATACTATATATATTAATAAAGTGTAATTTACGATGAATTTTGTTATCTAGCATATTATAAGCTAATAATATATGTTATACTAATAACACTATGTACTACTATATAAGTTATACTAGTACATTGTGCACTAGTATAGTATATATAGTATATATACTAGTCTAGTGTTGTTATGTAATTAATAACATTCTTATTAATAATTTATGTTATGTACTAACCTACTATAAGTGAATAATATATAAATATATAAATCACTATGGTTATAGAAACCACTACTGTTTAAAAAATATATAAAAATGTGAATTACGTTCGAACGTTTTGTATTAACATGTGAACATTTTGAAAAATCTGGTGTTATCTTTTCCCGTGTTATTTGTAAGAGAAATTGATGATATTTACGTTAGAACGGTATACTTAACATTATAACGTAGATGCGTATATGTGCGAATGTAATGACTAGAAATGCGAACGTTAATGAAAAAATGGTGGGATCTTTCCTGCGTGAATTAGGGGTCACACACCATTGAAATCATCAACAAAATGTGTGAACATTTTGAATTATACATTCGAACTTAATCCGTGTGATCTATGCTTGTATTGGAATTATTAACGTAACGTTCGCACGTGAACATTTGTACATTTGAACGTTTCGGTATGTTAAAATTAGGCAGTTCTTTCAACGAAAACCAAAATTTCATGTAACGTGCGAACATATATAATGACGTTCGACCTGACCGGAATTTGATGCCGCGACTTTTCTTTTAACTTGTCTTTGCAATAGCTTGAGGATGCCTTCAATACGTTGTTGTTTGAGTAAGGAAACTTATTGCAGTGACCAAAGTCGTTAAAATAAGTCCAAAAATTTTGAAAAAAAATAATTTTGCCCCAGACGTGATGTACATATAATACATATAATTATTGGAGGGAGTCAAACAATGCAAGCATCGACAGTTTACCTCTGTTAAAGAGAGGACGTTGTTGAATATGGTACTCGGAGGATTTCTGGGAGGAGCTACAAGGGATCATTATTGTTATGGATTACACAGTTTCAAATGTACTCCGAGAAGGAAATGCATAAACTAATAGGTTAGCTAAATATGGTGTGATGGAAGGTAATTCAGAGTGGCAACATATGTGAGATATGCCTAGGTAGCTATGTGGTTTGATCAGAGTGGATAAATGGGGTCTCCCTACCATTTGTTGTCATTGACGGGTTTAAGTTGTTTCTTCTACTTGTGGTGTCCTGTTTAAAGTTTGTATTGCTAGTTTGTATTTCTTTGCTTCAGTTTGTGTTCTGGCTTTGTAAAGTTGATCTTTCGGTGCTTTGTTATTAATGGTATTCGTCCACTATATGTGAGGTCTTTTGAATAAAACAGGGGAATTCTCCTTTTTTTTTTTAAAAACTTTTTTTTTTTAAAAAAAAGTTGGATAAACATTAATTTTAACTATTTGGTCTAGGTTGGTGACTCGGTATATATGTGTAGACACTATGAGAATTCTCAAAATTCTTAAAAGTTTCAAAACTTATATCATAATTTTATTCCCAAACCTAGAAAAAAACATTTCTCAATTTTAAATTTTTAATATTTTCATTTAAGCATTGCTTAATCATTATTCAAACATAAAAATTAATACAATTTTTACAACTTCAGTACAAAACACACAAATCAATACTACTTTACTTAAAAAAGTATAATGCTACAAATTATATTCAAACAATTTTATAACTTTATAATATTTTTATACAACTTTTTTCTCTCTTCTTCCTCAAAACATAGTAAAATATCTTCACTTAAACTATCTCACTACTATTCACAAAATTATGAGATAATAGAAGAATCCAAATGCCATTATATTAATGCAAGCAAAAGCCTTTCCTGTTAACGATAAAGTTATATACAAGTGATGTATGCATATCACATCTCTAGCTTACCTTAAGGAAGGGAAAAAAAAAAGTGAGAGAAAGCCTTTTATTTGAGTGAACGTAATCAGTCAAGAAGGCGTTCTTAATTATTATAGATCACAAAAATAGAATGAAATATGACAACACTACATCATTTAAAACATTTAATTGCGAGGTACATAAATCTAATAGCAATGACGCTATATGACAGAAAAGGGAAGGTAGAAAGAAGACATTACACATACTGGACATGAAAATGAAAGAGAGTGTGTGTATATATATATAAGCAACTGACATGGTTTCCAAATCATCTACCATCATTCAACATTAATGGTTTCAAGTCTTGGTTTCTCATACTTTCATACCCCATTGTTACGCTGGTCGAAGAGCAACCATTATTGACACCATTAATGCTAAAAGAGTACTGTGTAGGTGGAGTGCTGATGCAACATTGATCAACCTCTTCTGTATAGTGATCAACCTTTCCCCATTGATGCTTTTGATCCATACTTCTCAACCCCTCTAGCTCCATTGCCACTTCCTTCATATTTGGCCTATCCTCTCCTTTTACACTTAAGCACTGCTTTACAAGCTTAGCAACTTTGTTTATCTCATTAGTATTACCATTGCTTGCAATATGGTCTTCAAGAATTTGATGTAAGCGATCCTCTTTTACTGCAGAACAAAAGATTACTGCCAAACTTCTATCGCTTTCAGGCCTATCAAAAGAAAGTGCTTTCTTACCAGTCAATAACTCTGCCACAACAACCCCAAAGCTATAGACATCACTTTTTTCTGTAAGTTGACTGCTATAGAAGTATTCTGGGTCTAGGTATCCCAAAGTTCCCTTCACCAAAGTAGTTAATTGCGTTTGATCAAGTGGGACTAATCTTGAAGTTCCAAAGTCAGACACCTTTGCTGAATAGTTATCATCCAAAAGTATATTTGCAGGTTTAACATCCCTGTGTATAATTGGCATGGAAGTCGAAAAATGCAAGTATGCAAGTGCTCCTGCAGTATCTGCTGCTATCTTCAAACGGTTTCTCCATGATAGTGAGGATGATAGGACTTTATCATGAATGTGGGCTGAAAGAGTTCCATTTGTGATGAATTCATAAACTAGTAATGGCACTTCTGTTTCTAGACAACAACCTAATAGCTTAACCACGTTTCTATGATTAATTTGGGTAAGCACAATCACCTCATTTATGAATTGCTCAATTTGGTCCTGATCACAAAGTTTTGATTTTTTAATGGCAACCAATTTATTATTTGGTAAGACTCCTCTATAGACAGTTCCATAGCTTCCTTGACCAAGTACTCTACTCTCATCATAATTGTTTGTAGCTTTTTCAAGTTCTTCCGCACTAAAGATTTTGGCCGTCTCCATGGAAGTTCTATCATTCGAGAGTTTTTCTTGCAACAACAAGCCACCATTTTGTTGGAAGAATTTCTCTTTCAGCTTGAGAAGTCTTTTTCTCTTGAGTCCACAATATATTGAAGAACCTACCACAAACAATGCTGAGAGGCCTATGCTGATAGCTGACATGTTCAAACATGCATTGTGATCAAATTGTATTTTTGTTTCCACAATTAATGGTTTGACAAATTTGCGAATCAATAGCAAGTACCATATATATATGTATATGTGTGTATATATATATATATATTTTATTATTTGAAGAAGACTAGCTCATTCAAGACTTAAGAGTTAAAGCATAGTTAATGTGTATCATAGTAGCAGCATATATAGACTTTATATGTACTTACACATGACACACAGAAATATATATAAATATATATATATATAAGCATACACACATGATATATATACACACACATTTAACGAGGACAAATATGGTTGATACTTTGTTAAAAAAACAAGAAACATAAAATGGAAATGGTTACTTTGATATTTTTCTATTTCTTTAAACCTTAATAATATTTCAAATGGACCATTATTACTTTTTATTTCCAAGTACAAACACGTTATACACTCTTTGTTGCATTTTTCCCTGCATCGATGAGCAAATTAAGCAAAAGGTTCTCTAAGACTTTGACAAGCGAAAAAGGTAAGTATACAACGTAGATTCTACATCATTAAATATATATATATATATTAAACATTTAATTTTCTTCATCAAACTAATCACATGCAGGAGTTGGGCTTACTTAGAATAATTAAATGAATCCATTTCACTTTTACTGTAGATCTTAGACTTTGCACAATAACTCCAAAATTAAAATCCTAATTCGTTAGTAATATCAAGATAAAAGATATTAAAACTAGAATCATGACATGAAGATAAAAAAAGAAAATAGTTGATGGAGTTTTATTTGTGTTATACGGGATGTTTTAGTTGTATATTGCTCTTTATGATTATATCATTGCATGCCAACTACTTTAGGATCATATTTCATAAATCAGTAATGCTAGATGTAATTATCGAGTATGTTAATTCTGCATATTCTGTTTGAAGAAAATAAGGCTCACTATTAAAAGAGTAATATTAGATACACTATGGTGAGAAGCTATGGTCAAGTAAAACAAAAAAAAAAGGCATAGCTTAAGCAACAATATAAGTGGCAGCCTCCACATGAGCTAGAATGGTTGAAATTAAAGGTTGATGGTGCAGTTTTCTCGGGAAAACAGGCAGCTGTATTGAGGGATGGTTTTGGCAGGGTTTTAATGGCTACAAGTAAAGTTGAATTAGATATGGAAGGCATAGAAGCTTTAGAACTGCTGGTAATTTTCAGAAGTTTGCAATTGTTTGCTACTATGGAAATTTCAAAGCTTCTTGTAGAAAGTGACAACTTGATATGTGTTGAAGCTTTACAGGATAACAACATGCATAACTCTTTGCTTGGGGGGATATATTATGAAATTAAACAGCTTTCTTCATGTTTTGAAAGTTGTATTTTCTTGCATGTATATGGGAGAGGAATATGGTAGCTCACATGTTGGCTAGGAATGTTTGTAAGGTTGACAGAATTGCTTTATGGTGGGATTGTGTTCCAAATTGTATTTCTCAAGTCTTATAGCTTGATAATTGTTTGTAATTATTTTTCCATTGATTAATGAAATTTTGATTTCTATAAAAAATAAATAAATAAATAAATAAATAAAATTAGATACACTATTTGCGCACTCCCTTTAAAAAAGAGATGGGCTTACCTTTAAAAAATGCCTTTTTCATGTAGGTTCTAAATTTGTCAATTTTTTTCAAAGAGAGTGGGAGAACTTACACATCTTAAAACTGTATAAATCATTATTTATTTTAATGTAAATCCTATATTTGTCTATTTTTTAGTAGGAGTGTGTGATACTCACACATATTTTATAACTGTATAAATCACTTGAAATATCTACAACAATTAAAGTTCCTGATTCTTCCTAACAGGCCGTTCATACTTGGATGAGATTATCCATAAACCACCCCCCCGGGATAGAAATATATATATATATATTTGTTGAATTAAAATAATGGAGATATTTGCGAAAGTAGAGAGAATATTCCAAAATTGACACAACAGTATAAATTCATGGATAAATCATGACAGAGACGTACTACAGGGTCACGAATCTCTCTGTTCAAGTGAGAGTAAAATCTCAACCATGCATAGATAATATATATCATAATCACTACTTTTATATATCATGAAATTAAAAGTGCCAACATGAAAAATCTTCAACCATGCAAATTTAAAGTTAACCACAGTGAACATATACCCTAGGAATTGTTATATGAGAATTCAAGAAAAGTATTAGGTCTATAAATATATCTTATAATAACAGTAAATTTGTAAAGTGATGTAACTAAATGTGATATGTCATATTTTTTTTTATAATAAAAAGAGTTTTATAATTTAACATACCATATTAACATAAATCAGTTTGTAAGATTTATTTATGGACCAAACATTTCTGTTAATTTAAATCAATCAACGCATGCGAGTGAACAAATTACCAAGCAAAAAAGAATTATTATATTACAGTTATAATTGATTGATACGTACCAATTAGTGCAATAATGATGATCTTGGCATGGCCGCCGCTGGCTTTAGGACTGCAACCTGTTCCGTTAATATTTCCATCGCCTTCGTATCCGTCAAGACAAGTACATGTGAAACTCCCTTCAGTGTTGGTGCATTCCGCAGTAGCTTTGCAAGCTGGTTTCCGAACTTGGCACTCATCAATATCTGAAACACATGCAGTATGAATTCATGCCCAACAAATAAATTAAACAATTGACTTGAATTATTATTTCAATATATCTAAATATTACCCGTATAATTTCTGAAGCATTTCTTTCTATTCTAATATTATTGGATTGCCTCCTAATTTATTTGTCTTGTTAAACTATATATCCCACATACTATTGAAATACAAAACCTCTCCCTTAGAGAGAGAGTCTCCAACCTCTCTCTAGCAACCTCCTCACTCCGATACTAATATTTGGCTCCTCCCCCCTCACATCCTTACTACCTTTTTTCAGTCTTGAGTTTTTTGCTTTGGTTGTGTTTATTTTATCAGGTTTAATAAAGGATCTCTCTTCGGTGCTCCCAGTCTCAACGCTTTCTTTGGTTTTGTCTCTATTCTCTTTGTCAACAAAAACCCCTGCCCAACCCACAACCCACAAACGGTTAGCCGCAAGTACCAGGAAGGCTTGTGCGATGGTGGTTGAGATGGGTTGTTGAGGGACGATGGAGGAAGGTCGAGGGATGGTGGAGGAAGATGCTCGTGATTCGTTTGCTTGTGCGGCTGGCGGTTGGTGAGGGGATCGGCATGAGCAAATTTGTTTAAGCCGCCTGGTGGCAGCAATAGCAGATCGGTGTGGAAAGTTGGTGGGTGCGAAGGATGGTGGTAGTGGTGGAGCGAGGTGCTCGTATGGTGGGCGCAAGCTAGTGTGGGTGGGTGAATGCCTTAGGGACGAAGGTGGAGGTGGCTGAAATAGAGGTGGAGGGACGGTAAAGGTGGAGGTACTGGTGGCGAGAGGTACTTGTTTGGGTGGCTGCGAGGTGCTCTGACAGTTGGGCACGAGGTGCTAGTGCGGGTGGGCATCATAGGGGCAGAGATGCAAAAGAGAAAAGGAGGAAGAATGAACGGGCAATGGTGGAAGAACCAAAAAAAATGGAAAAATAAAAATTTGAACCCCCGGGGGGGGGGGGGGGGGGAGTAAGAAAGGAAACCCTCCTCCCACTTGCGACCTTTTTTTATGTAGGTTGGGTCCATGTGTTTTTTTACTCTTTGTGTTTTGTAATTTTATTTCATTTTGACTCCAGTGAAGTGTTGAGCCACCTGATCGGTCGCAATCTAGGGTAAGAGCTGGTCGAGAGGGGCAGGCGATGCTACGGT
Source organism: Pterocarya stenoptera (assembly GCA_003123785.1). NCBI lineage: Eukaryota > Viridiplantae > Streptophyta > Magnoliopsida > Fagales > Juglandaceae > Pterocarya > Pterocarya stenoptera. The sequence continues at coordinate 910,521 of QEOT01005325.1, read as the reverse complement.
CGATGCTCATAGAGTGGTCCGTGCAAGAGCTGGGTGCTCAGGCCGTCTAGGCTTGTGAAACCGATGCTTGCTTTGGGCGTGCCGTCTGGATTCATGCTGGTGCTTGTGGTTATGTTGGTTTGGTTGTGTTTTGTATTGTAGTTTTTGTTGTTTTATTTATTAATAAAGAAGAAATAAGCTATTGGACTTGATGTCCATAACAGAAGTATCCCGTATTCCTCTTCTTTAGGAGGACGGATGGACTATTTAGTTCTGTTTTTACAAAGCGCTTTCTTTATTAGGAGAGAGTTATTGAGAAGTTAAGACAATGTCCATCACAATGTGTGCAAGGATACCCTAGAGCAGATGCGTAGTTTGGCTTATAGTTTGAATTTTTATGTATTGATAAGTCACATTTGGAATTTCGATTCATTGAATGAAATGAAGTCTATTTCTATTCAAAAAAAAAAAAAGCACCTTACATTTTATTGCATTTTTTACCGAAATAATTAACATATTCGATAATTTGAAATTGAGTAATGCTATGTACAAGTCTCAAATAGACAAGTCTCATGCAAGCCTTTTGTAAAAATATAGATCCCACTAAAATAAATTACATGAATTTTTAAAAGCTTTATACCTGAAATTATACATTTTATTACTTGTAGATCTCTTTGGTTTTTCCACTATTTAACTCTTATATCATTCTATATTATTTTTCAATAAAGAATCATTTTATATTAATACATGATTCGACTAACTGAGGTCTCCTGATCAAGTTCTTGTTCGAAATTGAGAGCATACATAATTGAAATTCAAGCAAATTAGTTTCTATATATATTTTTATTCTATATTATATGAAACTTCTCTCAAAATTTATGAGAAGCTTCTATAAGAAACTCGTACGTTCGTACCTTGGCAACCATCATGGAGGTATGGGTTTCCTTCATAACCTTCTTTGCACTTGCAACGATACCCATCAACCCCTTCTGGGGGATTATCACATGCGGTGTTCTGTCCACAAACGTAATCCGGCTTGCTCCGAGCAGTTTTACATTTTTCATTACCGATTGCCCAATCAAGAACCATTGGAGAAGTCTCATTTATGTTAGCTGGCATTTTTTTAAGATAATCAGAGGAGAATTTGAACTCACCTTGTTTAGCCACAAAAGCAAAGCTGCATGGATTGAATTGATAGACATTTGTGTGATTGTAATAGCTATGAGCTTTCAAAGTAAAGTTCTTCAATCCTGTTGGGATGTCAACCTCGCAACACCCAATCCCAGAGCAAGATCCATCGGCGACATTCATAAGACTTTGACACAGGGACATGCAGCCAATGGAGAAGGGTTCATTGTTCCGGTAAGCATTGAGGTAGGCGTAAGTGTCACAGCCGACAGCGACGAACTTGTTTTTGGTTTTGGAAATTGTGAAAGTGGGGGAATGGAGAGAGGCCCTGTTGTGAAGCACAGGCACACCACTCGAGTTTTGGTAACATTGATGGGCTCTAAACATCAAGATATCAAGCTCGCCTCGAATGGAAATGTTGGTGACAACAAGATTATACCACAGTGGTTGGGAACTGCTACAGTTGATAAAATAAGTATGCTTAAGGTAGCAATTTTCCGTTGTGCCAAATGGAAAAGGGATCTCAACCTCTCCACACCGGTGCTGGCAGTTTGGCTTGGCTAATGAAGCTGCTACTGCTGCTGCTGCCATTTTCGATAACATCACAACACATGCCACGTAGTACAAGAGCATCGTACGGAAAGCCATTGCTCCCTCTGTTCAGAGAATTATGGATTCGAGTTGTTTTGTCTCTTGTAAGACTTCTTGTACATGCATGCTAGACTTTTAAAAGGATGGAGGCTGGCTAGGACTAGGAGTGGAACTAGAATTTCTAATTACTTTGGGGGTACTGGGGGTAGCTAGGCCGGGGCCAAACTGATTATTTTTATAATGTATATTCTAGAAAATGAGTCTTTAAGGTTTGGGAGTAAAGCCAATACGAGATTTCTCATCTTCATCTTATCTCATCATTACACTTTTTTAAATCTCTATATAAAATATAATAAACAATTCAACTTTTTCAAATCCCAATATAATTTTTTTAAATTTCAATTCAACTTTTTTAAATCTTAAAATTAAAAAATAATATTTTAAACTTTAAAACAAAACATGGAGCTGAGCCCCCAAAGACACAATTACATTTAAAATCATTACCGAGGTATGATTTGTTTTCATGATATATATATTAATCTTTCTAACTCTTATATTATTGGACTCCCTGTTGATTGAGTAGAGTTTAATTTGGATTATTTGTTGCATGTTGGAATTAAACTCGCTAAATGTAAAATACGTATATCGTAATATAGCTAGGATACAAAGAACACGTATTGATCCCACATCATGTGATCTAACGAGTAATAGGAATTGATGAACTCAAGCAATTAGCTAGCTAGCGTCTGATTTAGTAAGTAATTTGACTAATAAATATCCATATCACACCAACTCTTTTAGATTTTAAATAAATAACGACACTACAACAAAAACGGCATTTTCCGACTAATTTATCGCGACTAAAAGACTATTCGCAACCAATCTTGATTGCGACTAAAAGACTATTCGAGCGAATATAAGAAAGAAACGGATTTTAAATAATTTTCTGAATTTGATAAAAATTAAAATTTTAAAGACTTTTTTTATAAGATAAACTATATAAAAATTAATATTTGACAGTTTAATTATTATTATTATTTAATTTAACCTCCCAAGTCAGATTTTCTAGTTGAGTAATAGTACTCTTACTAATGATTTTAATCAATAAATCTTACCGCTGTGATTTTTTTTATTTAATAATCAAGTAAGTACTTTTTTATAATTTTGTGAATTTTTTTATTTTTTAAAAATATTTAAATATATTAAAAAAATAAAAACCTGAAAAATACTAACAGTAGCTCAGCTGTAGAGGTGAGCGGTGGCCGTAATATACTCTTTCAAGTTCGGCACCTGTACATGAAAAGCATCATATGCCGCGTTTTGAATAGGTAAATATATTATTTTTAGAAGAAGACCCGGCCAATCCGCGTCCATGAGCATTGATTTGGGCTGTTGTTGCTTTTAGTAATTTGGTTGGTGATCACTACGCGTACGAGGTAGTCAAAGTCATGTGCTCGTGGTCGAAGAAAATGAAAATATATAATATAGTAATAGTCAGTTTTTTGTTGAAAAACATTAATTGCAATGATTTTTCCTCGCTAGCTAACAGTCTATTTTTGCAAGGACTTTTAATATTGTTGCCATTTGAATTTATAGTCCTCGCTAATGTCAGCTTCCTGTGAAAAATCACAATTAGACGTGATTAATTAGGTTAGGTACTTGTGACGCCACACATATTAACGAATAAAATATTCAACATTGAGGAATGATATTTTTTTTTTAATTTTTTTGATAAACCTAAGTACCCATATTCTAAGTATTCATCGCTTGATCTTTCAAGTAGGATTTTGTTGCACATTATCCTTATATTACACGCCATTCTATTTAATTTTTATTTTTATTTAATTGAAATTTTCTACTAATTATTCTTATAATAAATATTTATTTAGAGAAAAAATTAAAAAAAAAAAAGTAAAAAAAAAACGTGTAAAGATAATGATGACTAGAACAGCTTGTCGCATGGAGCACCCTGGCAACTTTCAAAAAGCCCACGCCAATACAAATCACGTGGAAGAAGGGGATGAAAAAAGCTGCGGGCTGGTAAAAGGTCAATTCGAATTGATTTTAGCTCGAAAGAAAACAAAGAAATCACAACTTTGTAAACAATAATCTATACAAACTTGCCCGATACGTCTGGATTGAAAAAGAAGTGGTGGTGGTTATATTTTTGTCTTAATGTGACAACTCACGACCTCACGTCAACTTTCATATATATATTACTTGAAATATGTTAGGTAGTCCGATTATTATTATTTTTTTATTTAGTGATTAAAAAAAATTGTTTAATAATATTGTGAATTTTTTAATTTTTTTTAAATATTTAAAAGTGTTAAAAAAATGATGTGAAAAAAAGAAAATTTAACTATTTTTTGTTTTTTTTTCACATCATTTTTTAACACTTTTAAATATTTTTAAAAAAATTAAAAAATTCACAATATTATTAAACAATATTTCTTAGTCACTAAGTAAAAAATAAATAAAAAATAATAATTAGGCAAATGCATCGGAAGTCCAAAACGGGCTCCTTAGCATTTCCCATATTGCTTAATGCCATTAATATATATATATATATATATATATATATATCTATTGACTCGGCCACATGCTATCAAGTTTAATTATCTGATTTGTTTTTATAATTAAATGAGAGGAGTTAAGATTGATTGTAAAAGTAATTCAACTTTTCAAATCCCACACAAAATAAATTAAACAATTCAACTTTTTCAAATCTTAAAGTAAAAATAATATTAAAAAATATATTTTAATAATATTTTATTTAACTTCTAATTTTTATATCAACTCATCTCATCTTATCTGCAAAAGCAAACAAAACCTAAATTAACTAGGCCCCACGTACTATTTATTGCTATCACCTACTAAATGAGTGGCCTGGTTTGATCTCAAAGATAAGATATAAGATGATTTATGAATTTTAATATTGAAACTCCTATATAGTTTCAATATAAATGAAACCCCTATATCGAATTCAAAAACTAAATTTCCAATAATTTTATAAAAATTCACTAAATAATGAACATCTCACAACCACACAAATATCTTCACAGGACGTAAATCACAACTCCATCCTCCAACTCCATTCATGAATCTCATCCTCCATAGTCCAATATGAAAACTAAAAATTAATGGGTACTCGGGATACTTACAAGTTGAAGACATAGGAAAGAGACACGTACTCAACGAGGGCAACTAAGTCAGCGACGGTGACGGTTTCAGGCGACGGCGACAAGTGAGAGAGGCTGAGAGAGATGTCTGTGTTCCATGTGGATTGTCAGCACACACAGAGAGAGAGAGAGAGAGAGTCTAAGAGAGGGGAGTCGAGAAGGGGGTGAATTTACGCATTAAACAAAACGATGTCGTTTTGGAGAAATCAACATTGTTTTGTTTAATGTGGAATGGCCTCAGACCCGGTCCGTCCCCTGCACCCACAGGGGTGGCCGGATTTGGGCAGATTGCCTGCCACCTCCCCACTGTGGTGGAGGCGGGGTGGGGTAGCAGGGGCGGGGCCCCGCTGCCCTCCCCTATTTGTTACCGACTAAAAGAGTATTACTAAGACTTCATGTTGGTCTACGAGTATCAAACTTTTTATAATTAACAAATTAATATATATATCTTTAAACATATATAATTCATTCACCCTAACTTTCTTACTTATCTATGATTTTCATTTCTAAATTGACTCTTGGGTTATGGTGCTTGATTTGTTTTGTAAGCTGGAATAGGGCAGATAGATTGTTCGCTCGAGCAAAGCTTTAGTAGTGAATTCGCTCGAAGTACTCTTGACAGTTGGTTCGAGTGAATCTCAAACAGAGAGTTCGCTCGAGGATTGCTCGATGGTGGGCTCGAGCGAGCTTTGGACAAAGAGTGGCATTGAAGCTCGCTCGGAAGTCTGCTCGAGCCATTGTTGGATTAGCTATTCACTCAAGGCGTGCTTGACACTCCGTTCGAGCGAATAACCTAGTTTAGCCGCATTAGGGTTTCCTTGCGCCGTTTGCTATGTATATGTCTTGGAATAAAAACGTATCAGTTTGAGCAAAATAGAGAGGAACAATGTGTGAGAGCATTAATGAGAGAGAAAATCCCTAGAGAGAGAGAGAGAGAGTTGAGATTGTGTGAGTATAGTGTGGCTCTTGTAACTCACGATATGATTGTAATCTCCTATGAATAAAATTCTTTGCAGCTCCATGGATATAGGCACATTGTCGAATTACGTTAAATACTGTGTGTGTCGTGTGTGCGCGCTCTTGATTCCTATGTTTTCTCATTTATTTCACTGCTTGTCGCGATATTGTTGTGTGTGGGTGTCGTTGCTTTGGTGTTTCTACAACAATTGGTATCAAAGTTCCAAGGTTCTTGGGGTTCGGGGCTGAATGATGTCTGGAGAAGATGTGATGGTTGGAATTGTGAGGTTCGATGGTAAAGATTTTGGTTATTGGAGGATGCAAATCGAGAATCATCTTTATAGAAAAAGGCTACACCTTCCTTTGTTGGTAAAGAAGTAGGAAAGCATGGACGAAGATGTGTGGAATCTATTGGATCGATAGGTTCTTGGAGTTATTTAGCTCACCTTGTCTAGACCAGAGGCGCACAACGTTATAAAGGAGAGAACCACATCAGATCTCATGGAAGCTTTGTTAGGTATGTATCAAAAGTTGTCGGCGAATGAAAATGTGCATATGATGAAGAAATTATTCAATCTGAGAATGTGAGAAGGTATGTTTGTAGCCAACATTTGAATGACTTTAATACTATCACAAATCAATTATCCTTAGTTGAGATTGAGTTTGATGATGAGATTAGAGTGTTGATTATGTTGGCGTCGTTGCCAAATAGTTGGGAGGCTATGAGGATTGTGGTAAGTAATTTAGCCGACAATATGAAATTGAATTACGATGATGTAGGTGACATAATTCTTGCTAAGGAGGTAAACAAGAAAGATTCAGGGGAGTTTTCTGCTATTGATTTGGCCTTGAGTGTTGATGTTTGGGGCAGCAAATCATTTGCTGGGGTTGTGGCAAGCCGAGCCACATCAAGATAGGCTGTCAAAATCAAGAAAGTATTGTGGATGAAGTTGTGAACGCGGTGGCTGAAGAAATATAGGGCACTCTATTTCTTGTAGTACATAGTCTGGTTGATGTTTGGGTGATTGATTCAGGGCTTCGTTCCATAGCACCTCACATCTAGAAATGATGTAGAACTATGTTGATGGCGATTTTTGGATGATTTACAAGACTGATGGAGAGATACTGGATGTAGTGGCAGTGGATGATGTGTAAATCACACTTCCGAATAGGAGTGTGTGGACTTTGCATCAAGTTAAACACATTCTGGATCTGAAGAAAAGCTTGAGCTCTGTGGGATAGCTTAACAACATCGATCATGAAATATAGCTTTCTGGAAGCGTGGAAGGTCTTGAAAGGTGCACTGGTCTTCGAGCATGGTAAGAAGTCTAATAATTTGTATTTGACATCAGGGTCCAGTGTAGGTAAATGCAAAGTTGCAGCAGAGTAGGCTTGGTTGTGCGAACAAGATGGGAAGCAAAAGGGATTCAGTTTTGAACCATGGGGAAATCTTCCAAGACCATGGTGCGAAGCAGCAGTGTGAGAGACGGGAACAAAGCGTTTGGTGTTCCAGGGATATCTATACCTCCATGGTCGTCACCTACCATGAACTATGTCCTGTTGACAAAAGGTGGTGAATCATGGTACAAAGGTGAAATCTTGTGAGATGTAATATCAAGCAAGTGGGAGTTAGCTGAGAAGAAGCTGATTGGGCTTCCAGGGAGGAAGTAGAGATTGCACAGGATATGGGAACATCAACTGAAGATAGAACAGGTTATTAGGAGGAGGTGGGATCATTCACCTAGACTAGAGAATGGGACGTCAGTAGCAAATTCTATGATATTTGTCAAGGTCTGAGACCAGATATTCCCAATGCAATGGGTGTTGTGAGTTGCCCAATAAATATGCTAACTGAGGGCGCTATACATGAGAGACTGAAGTCAGGGTCAACTTTAGTGAGTCTTCTAGCTTGAAGACGGATACTGTGAGCTATAAAGGTGATAGGGTTTGTGCTGGAGATAGTGGCTGGCATGTTGAGCTGGACATCACTCGTTACAAAGTCACATGGCCCGATGGGAGCCAAAGTGTGTGGATGGTCCCTAAGAGAGACCATGGTGCATGCCTTAATAAAATGATTGTATGGATTTTGTGTGGATCACAACCCAAGTCGAGATGGGATATTATTTCGGTGGAGCTCATCGAGTCATTCGGGAGCACATAAAATATAGTGACATCTTCTGGGTTGTTGCAGGGTGAAAATAGTCTCCTAGTCATATACGCGCCAGGCGCAAAGTTGGGCATCACTCATTATGAAGTCACATGCACGGTCATTAGCCGTGGTACAAACATGGTGCATACCTTAATGTTAAAATGAATATGCGGATGGTCCATGGGGGAAACCATGGTGCATACCTTAATGTTAAAACAAATGTTTCCAAAACATTCAAAAATGTGATTTTCGAGTGCGTAGTATTTTGTGTGAGATTTGGGAATGTGCTTGTGATTTTATAAATTAGTAAACGTCATAGTTCTCTGAATTTCCCATTTTTGCGAAACTTGATATTTTCCCACATGCTTGTATTTTGGGTATTAGTTTTGGTTTCACTTACTAAGATTTTGAGAAATCTCACTTTGGTGTCCCTACTTGTGATTTCCCTCTACAGAGCCATAGACTTTGATGTAGAGGATGGGTATGAGTACGAAGGTCCAGCTCTGACTTTGGATGTGATGATTTGGGGCCCTTTCCCTCTTTCGTTTAAGTGTTGTTATTTGACTTAACTTATTCGGATGACAATAATATTTTTATGCCAGAATATGGTAGACTTTGTGGCTTATGGATATTTGCTTGGTGATGTAGCTTTAATTTATGGTATTGTTAGAATTAATGACTGTCCTTTTATTTTTCTGTTGCGAATTAACTACATAATATTGTATTGCATGTATGCACACACTTGATGTTTGTATGCACCAGGGGTGTGTGACCCTTGAGATTGACATCCCAATGTGATGGATTCTGCCAAAACACAAGCAGGGGTCAAGGGCGTCATAGGTAGTATCAAAGCTTTTACGGCTCTGGGTAAATCCATAAGTCACTTAAGTACAGTACCATAATTCTAGGCTTCAATCTTAATATGATAGGCTTGAAATTTTGTGTAGTTAAACTTGGAGTTTTAGCAAAGTTGGCTGGAATTTTAGTATGATAGGCATGAACCTTTAGTATAGTAGGATAAGACTTTAGCAATTAGGTTTGGATTTGAATTATTGAAGCTTGAAGTGAAACGACATTGTCTAGGTGATCTCGTTGGGGCAAAGACAGAAGTGATGAGTTGATAAAGGTAACAACTTCCAATAGCCAGGATAATTAAGGTTCTAGATTTTGTAGAATTTATGAAATAAGATATATTAAATCTGAGGTTGTAGATTTTGTAGACTTTAATACATGAGTTAATTCAATATGAGGATTTAGATTTTTGCAGACTTTAAGAAATGTTTTGACAATGTTTAAGGTTTTAGAACGTGCAACCTTTAGAGGAAGAAGTATAGTGGACATTTTTACCCTTTTTCTCTTTATGTGAGAATTAGGGTTGCTGATTATTTTCTTGTGTGAGCCTCCATGATTGGCTACATGGCAGCTATTGATGGTGGCACCAGTCGGCCTTCCTATGCTGATTTGGTGGCTGCTGTCCCCTAGCCCATCCCTAAGATGGTGCTTTAGCATAGAGCTCTGAAGGTGCTGGACGGTGAAACTTATTTCCAGTTTTCATGTGAAGAGATCACAAAGTCTGCAGAACCATTTTGTTATTCGGTGATCCTGAAATTTCTGAAGCACTACCCCTTTCTTGATGCTGTGCGATAGTTTATACATAATAGCTGGTGCCTTTCTTCTACCCCGGTTGTATGTTCAACGAGAAGGCCAAGGAACGTTTTTGTCCGTATGATGAATGAGGCTGACTTCACGAAGGCTTTGTCGAGGGATGTATGTGAGATCAATGGGATATTTTACCGGGTGTTTAGATGGACACCATACTTCAAGGATGAGGATGAGCCTTCTCAGGTACTAGTTTGGATCTCCCTTCCGAGACTCCTTCCTAACTTTTACAGTAAGCGTTTTTTAGTATCCTCATGGACCCTATTAGCACTTTCATCCGTCGAGATAATTCGACGCATTGTGCCACGAGAACGGATGGGGCATGGTTGTGTGTTGAAGTTGATGCTGCCAAAGAACCTCTCTCTCATTTTTGGATTGGAGCACCGGGGTTACCATCCAGTATGAAGCAAGAAGTTGCTTCTGAAACACTTCCTGCCTACTGCTGTAAGTGCCGAATGCAAGGCCACAATTCCCAGACCTATCGGGTTGATCAAATGGCAAAGATGGAAAAGGCATGAGCAGGGAAGAAGCGGCAGAAAGAGTCGAATGTGGTTCCTAAGAAGGCTACTGAGACGATTCTTGAGATGGGCCCGAGTGTAGTTGTGAGTCCGAGTGCAATGGTGGTTTTGAGGGATATCATGGTCCCGAGTCATACCATCGTCTAGAGTGTAGTTGAGGATGTTTCTGTTATTGAGCCAACGGGGGTTATTTCACAGAAAGATGAGGAAGGGGTGCCTAACTTGACTATGGTGCAGGTAGGTGCTGTTGAAGGGGATCTGCTAATTCCTACTACTGCTGTGATCTTGGATGTTGCTGGGATTTAGAGGCCTAGGGAGGGGGCTGCTGTTAAATCACAACTTATGGATACTGCTGTGTTTTCTATCATAGAAAATATTTCAATGCTGGGACAACCTCCTAGGGTTGAGCTTTTGGTTTCTGCTGGTTGTGCATTGCTTGAGAGGGTGGTTATGCCTGTTATCCCACTTGTAGGCCAGGAAAGTGAGGTGGCTGCTGTGGCTTCGGATGATGGACCAGATGAGGAGCAATAGTTTTTGGAGGACACTATTCTGAACTAAAGTTTTCCCTCAAGATAAAGACTACTTGACAAAATCTGAGATCAAGGAAGGTAAAAGAAAATATAAGAAAAAAAGTTTTGTTAAAATGAGAAGTTCTTCTCGGGTTCTTGCTTGTTTCTCTAATCCCTCTCAATGATTGATCCCATTTTTGTTTGGATCATTAGGGGAGTTGGGACATCAAAAGGTAGATTAAAAAAATTGCTCGATAAGTTAGACGAAAATTGTTGCTCTGTCGGAACCATTTCAAAATCTTGGTGTTGCTAGGAGATTGGGACGAGTTTTGAAATTTGACAACTTTATTTCAAATGAGGTTGAGTGGGGCAAAATTTGTATTTTTTTGGGATAGTACTCTGGAGGTGAGTTTGGCACGTATGAGAGGGCAATTTGTTTCTCTCAAAGTAGGCGAGGGTGCTGAAAAGTTTTTGCTCACGGTCATTTATGCAAAATGTACCATGGCTGAACAACGCGTTTTGTGGGATGATCTTAGTATAAAAAATCTAGGTTCAGATCTGTGTATGTTTGTTGGTGATTTTAATATTATCAGGAACCATTCAGAGTGAAGAAGAGATAGGCCTTGACCTCTTTCAGCTATCGAATATTTTAACAATTGGATTCAACAAGGGGGTTGATTGAAATGGCATCGAAGGGGAGTGCTTTTTCTTGGTGTAATGGGCAATATGGCCTTGCTCGCTCTTGGGCACGGCTGGATCATGTTCTGATGGATGCCTCTTTTCTTTCGGTATTTCCTAATGCTATTTGTTCTTATTTGCCATGATTTACTTCTGATCATGCTCCTTGTTTTTAGAGTTCAAGCAAGACCCTTTCTCTTATGGTCCAGCTGCTTTTCGGTTTCAACAATTGTGTTCGGCAAGCCTGGTTATCTTGAAAAGGTGGTTCAACCATTTAGAATTTGGTTATGAAGCTCAAACAAACTAAGGTTGCTTTGCGGGAATGGAATAAAAGGGTCTTCGGTCATACGTTGGGCCAGATTACTGATTTGGAAAATCAGGTTGAAGAGCTTGAGCTTGAGCTATTAAATTGGGATGAAAATCTAGACAGAGAGTTGCAGGTGGCAAATGCGGAATTGGCAACATGGCGGCGTCGGGAAGAAACCCGACTGAATCAAATGGCAAAGCTAAAATGGGCATGGATGGTGACTGGAATTCCAAATTTTTTCATGCTTGCCTCGCCATGAAATGGTGTAAGCGGGTACTCGAGATGTGATCTAATGATGTAGTGTTTAAGTCCCTAGAGAGCATTGACCAAGGTGCAGTTGATTATTTTTCATCCTTTCTCTAAGGTGAGCTGCCGGTTGAACAACCTATCTTTGATGGTCTTATTGATCCGATTATTTCTAGGGAGGAGAATGCCTCCCTTGTTAGTGCGACCTCTTTGGATGAAGTATTTACTGCTTTGTCCTCAATTCCGGTTAATAGTGCTCCTGGCCTTGATGGCTTTGATTCTGGTTTTTACAAGAGTTGCTAGGAGGTGGTTAAACATGATTTGTGGAAGGCAGTCTTGGAATTCTTTGCATCTAATTCTCTCCCCAAGTTTTTTACAGCTTCTTTTTTGGTGCTAATTCCTAAGGTGAACTCTCCAACAGGTTTTGACAAGTTCCATCCCATAAGTCTTTGCTCAGTTTTTTATAAACTTTGCTCCAAGATAATTGTGAATCGATTAACTAGTCTCTTGCCTAGATTGGTTTCTTTGGAGCAAGTAGCCTTTATCCTAGTAGAAGTATCTTTGAGAACATAAGCCTCACTCAGGAATTGGTTTACTCTATTAATAAGAGGAATCATGGTGGCAATATTATGTTAAAAATAGATATGGCAAAAGCATATGATCGTGGTGGATTGGAATTTCTTAATAAAGGTCATGTTGAGTTTTGGTTTCTCTCCTCAATTTGTGATCTGGTTTTCTTTTGTATTTCTAGCCCCTGGTATTTGGTTATGATGAATGGAACTATAAAAGGTTTCTTCCCGGGAGGTCTTGGCCTTCGACAAGGTGATCCCCTTTCTCCTTATTTGTTTATTATCTAGCACGAGATTCTTTCCCAGATGAGAATAGATTTGGACATTTTCATCAAGCCCGAGGTACGCCTATTATTTCCCATTTAATGTATGTTGATGATATGGTTATTTTTTCCAGTGGGTGCCAAAGATCGGTTTGGGTGCTTCTAAGTATTCTGCGTCAATATGAACGTTGGTCGGGACAAGCAATTAATAAACAAAAGTTTCCTTTATATTGCTCGAGTAAAATCTCCTCTTCTCGTAAGAGGCATCTTCTCTGTAGCACTGGTTTCATGGAGGGACACTTTCTGTTCAAGTATCTTGGAGTGCCCATTATCCTGGGTTGTCTTAAACAATTACACCTTGAAGACATGGTGAATAAAGTGAGGCAAAAAATCAGTGGCTGGAAAATGTGACTACTGTCTTCTGAAGGGAAACTGGTTTTACTACGTCATGTTATTTCGAGTATGACCCTTCACCTATTTGCTATTTTACAGGTCCCTCAAGTAGTAATCAACAAGATACTTCCGCTGATGAGCTCCTTCTTTTGTGGTGAGTCAAATGGCAAAGATAAGATGAAATGGGTAGCTTGGAAACACATTTGTAGGCCTATGGCAGAAGAAGGTCTTAGGTTGAGGCTTCTCCAGGATACTCAAATAGCCTTGCATATGAGGTTTGCCTGGAATCTTCTACAAGGTAACTCTCTCTGGACAAATTTTTAAAGGCTAAATATGTGGGTTCGAAACGTTGGTTCCTTATAAATGTTGACAAAGGTTCGAGATTTTAGAAAAGGGTTGTTCGTTGCCTCCCTTTAGTGTTGAGTAATTCTAAATGGAGAGTTAGAGAAGGAGATTTTTTTTTTGGTATGACAAATGGTGAGATAATGGTCCATTGATTAATGATTTGCCAGTCGTGGGTCAGCCTTTGTTGAAAATTAAAGAATGTCGTCTGTCAGACAGCTGGGATGCGAATCTGCTAGAGAACTTGGTTGGCTTGGAGAATGTTGATGAGATTCTAGTCTCTTTATCTGGTCCTAATTCGGGAAAGGATATTCTTGTCTGGACCTAAACAGAGACAGGTATGTTTGCCACTAAATTTGCATGGTAGTGTATTAGAGTCAAAGGCTCGTCTCTTGATTGGCATTCTTGGATATGGCATAAAAGTCTTCTCTTAAAAATATCTATTCAGTTTTGGAAGGCTTGGCATAGGGCTTTGAGTGTGGATGATAGGTTGTGTTGTATTGGCATTCCAATTGTTTCCAAATGAGAGTGCTGTTCTGCAGGTCACTATGAAGACATTAATGATGTTCTCTTTGAGGGAGATTTTCCTAAAACAATCTGGGCATTTTTTTGCAAACTCTTTGGACTTCCACTTGGTAGTAATTGGAAACACTAAGTCTCCTCTTGGTTCCGGCGTGCTAAGTCCTCCTTTCAGGTGGATGTTATAGCTGGCCTTATGCCCATCATTGTTACTTGGAGACTTTGGAGGAGAAGATGTCTAGCGCGAATGGAAGGCACCTTGGAATCGCATGAAGCTGTTGTTAAATTGATTTCTGTATGGATTGGTTCCATTGGACAGGTGACTAATAATTCTTATAGTTTGTCTCCTCTTGATGGCATGATCCTCGAGACCTTACGTATTAAACCTGCTCCTTTGAAAGAGAGGCGGTGCAAAGTAGTCAAGTGGCATAAACCTCAATCAAGATGGTTTAAGTTGAATACGGATGGTAGTAGTCTTGGCAACCTGGGTGCTAGTGGTATTGGTGGTGTTATTCGCAATGATATTGGATGGCTTGTGAAAGCGTTTGCCTCTCCAATTGGTTTTGGTTCTAATAACAAAGCAAAACTTTTTGCAGTTCTTAATGGGCTGCGGTTGTGCAAGTCCCTTCAGCTTTTCAATGTGATTGTTGAGGTTGATTCGATGGTGATTACTTCTTGGTGGCTTAGAGGACGGTGTGGGGCTTGGTACTTGGAGGATTATTGGGACGAGATTGTTGGTCTGGCTCAATCCATAAATTGTCATTTTTAGCATGTTCTATGTGAAGGGAACAAAGTGGCAGATTGATTGGCCAAAGATGATGCTAATGGTGTCACTTCGGACTACACTATTAATTCTATATTGCCTAGGGTCCTTAGAGGCTTGTTATGGCTAGATGTATTTGGGTTGCCTTCATTAAGATGTTAAACTTGATTTTGTTTTTGTTTCGGTCTGATATGCTTTTCATTTTGGTTATAGGCTTGTTTAGATTCTTTTCTGGGCTTGGTTCTTTGTAGTTTTTTTCTTAAAGTCATTGTCTTGTTTCCACGGTTTTTCTCCGCCATAAGCGAGAGTTTCATTAATAAATTCAGGAGAGTGTCATTATTGGACAGGTGATTGCCCACTCTTTGATAGAAAAAAAGAAAAAAAGAATCTGCAACCTTTAAGAGACAAATTTTCTTAGATTTGTGGTTATTGATTTTGCGGACTTCAAAAAATTACTCTCATCAAATTTAAGGTTTTACAGTTGCAGACTATAAGGAATTGACTCCTAATAATATTTGAGTTTTGAGGTTTTGCAAACATAGTATGCAAGTTTGATCAAATATGAAGATAATCGAGTTTGCTACCATTAGGACAGGAGATATAAAGGTATCGATTCAGCAGATTTTCGAAAATGATTCTATCTTATATAAAGTTATAGATGGTGCAAATTTTAGGAAATGATTTTTGTTGACTATAAGGATAAAAGTCCAGCAGATTGATGGGAATGACATTTTTTGTGGTGGTGTAGGATGTGATCAAGTTAGATTGAGAATAGGATTGGGCGGACCTATTTGATGTTTGATATTGTGTCATGACTTGGTGGACTTCGGTGGTGTTTGATATTGAGTCTAGTTTCCACTAGAATAAATACTAGTTGGAATTGAGGTGACGAGCTTTTAAGTCTATGTTTTCGGGTGGAGGTTTATAGGTGCTCGTTATGGCTTGTCGAGATGGTTTCAGACCTTTTGGAGCATGTTACCTCTCCACCACAAATGCTTTAAGTATCGTTATCCATGAAAATTCTCTCTTAAGTGCTATTGACATGATTCTTCCCAAATACTTAGATCTTCCTACACTCATTCTTATTACATTCTCAAAAAAGGTCCTCCCATGAGTTCTTTGCACAATGGTCCTTTTGGCATGACTTCGCTTGTTTTCAAGTAATGGTCCATTTCTTAAATACTTGAGATTCTTTGTACAAGTTTCTAGGTCGTCATTCTTGAAATTCTTTTGGAGATTGATATGAAGGGAAATCACCATTTTCATAAAATGTTTTGAGTTGGACTTTGGGAAAAAAAGTCAAAGTCTATTAACTTTATCATATATTTTTGAGAACTCAACCTTCTTGTCAAACTTAATGAAATCTTTTTTGCGACTTTGTACTTTGAAAAAAGTTTTGGATCTATTTTTGACAAATTTGTAGAATTTTAATTTCCTTGTACTTTTCTCAAAAAGTTTTCAATGGAAGGACCAAACTTGAACCCAACTACCTTGTTTCAACTTTCTCATTTCCGTTGCAAATCAAATTCTTTCCTAAGTCACTTGGCGAAGCAGACCTTCTGTGATTAATTGTGACTTCATTAATTAGATTAATTTTCTCATCGATAGGAAGCATACGAGTAAATCCCCAACTTTTTATGCCTTGTTTGGTATCAACCCTCAACTTTCTAACTACCTTACCCTATCCACCTCATGGGCTGGACTTAGTGTATGAGTTTCTAAGTGCTTAGATCACTCCAAAGAAAATTGATGCAAATGATGTCTTGGGTAGACTCTTTTAGATTACCCTTTTTGTGTTAAAGCCTTAGCCATTGATATGATGATATTTGTTTTATGCAGTTTCAGGGAGTATTGTTTTGGATCCGAGGGATAATCTAGAAAGATGGGTGATAATTCATGCTTTTGGGAGATGAGTCTATTATCCTATCCAAGTGTGTGGAGAATTTTCTTAGTAGCTGTTAAGCTAGTTTAGACTTGAGGGTGATGCATTTAGAGGTCTAAACTCTAGGCTTTTTGGTGAAGTTAACAATGTGCACAGTAGAAGCCTAAGACTTAGTAATATAATGGTTGAAAGTCGATTTTAGTGATGATCTTTGAGGAATTAGTTATGACTTGAGATCACATAGGTGTTTAAATTTAAAACTGTATAGTCTATGGTAGGTTGATCATGTTGCAATGAAAAATTTTGGTTATTAATGATTTTGAGTTTATGAGGAACTAGTAGGTGACCAAGTGAGTACAAATAGAGGTAGTGAAGTTGGTGAAAGCAAGCTCATTAGACCAGAGATAATTCAGGAGATGGAACAGGTCAGAATCATACGAGACAAGATGGCAGCAGCTCAAAGTCGTTAGAAGAGTTATGCTGATACAAGGAGAAGAGACTTATTGTTTGGAGAAAGGAGTCAAAGTATCGCATATGAAGGGAGTCAAATGATTTGGAAAGAAAGGAAGGCTTAGTCCAAGATACGTTTGGGCCATTCCAAATAATGGAGAAGATTAGCCCCATGGCATACAGGATTGCATTGGGAGAATATTTTGGAGAAGTGGACTATGTATTTCATGTCTCCTCTTTAAGGAAGAGCTTCGGACAACAAGAACCTTGTATAATCGATCCTAGTAGCATCCAACAAAATAAAAGATTTGAACGGAAATTATGGCAGGATCGATGAATTGCAGAAATCTTTGGCGGGAATGGAAATACATTCGAAGGCTTATACATTATGTTCGAATAGTGGCATAACTTTTACAAATTTTGATGGTAAAACAATACCTTACTTAATTATGGAGAAATGTTTAATTTATATAAAAAAAATAGCAGTTAAAAAATATATCTAATGGAAATCAATAATTAATTTAGAAAAGAAAAAGACGATTCGTAATTAAATTAATTTTACAACACAAAAAATATTGTTCATAAAAAAAATGCAAATAAATAATATACACTACTACCCTAACTCTTTTACCGCATCCTAGATTCTAGCTAGGCTTGGTACTAGCTATGTTAGCCGAGTATTGATCATCACTAGAGTCTCAGAGATGCTAGCAATCTCTGTTGGTAAGAAAAAAATGGCACTTTGGATCTCTGTAGGCACTGTATCAATAACTTCTACTATCTTTGCTCAGAACTTTGCATGCACTATATTTGCAATCTCCTCACGAATAGTAGTCCGTGATGCCTCTTAAGTAGATGTCTTGCCCAATACACCATCATCTCTCGGGTGTACATCTCCCTAAGTCTCGATCGGCTCTGTAATGGGAGTGCGAAGATGAAATCTTGAGTGTCTCATGCTACGTGACAACGTCGAGGAGTTGATGGGTACAATCGGCTCCTGAACACGCTCAACAAGATCTGACAAGACCCTTCTAGCTAACAAAAACCGTGTGATCAAGACCGCAAATGGCAATATATCTGTTGTAATGTAGTGGGCCTCTAAGCAATAAGTATCATAAACCTTGCCCAATCCATGCCAACCTCAGCCTTATGCTACTAATGATCAATGTTGTTGGTGATGATTATGTTCATAATCTTGAAGAAACCAAATAAATCTGTCTGTTTGACGCTCTTTGTCCCATCATAGGGAGGAGCATCTGGACCCACAACTAATTGTTGAACCTCATGATCAGTGAGATCATTTAGTCCATCTACATTAGTGCCATTGTCTTCAGCTGTCTTCCCATCACCCATATCTTTAGACTCCCTGGGCATCGCGTTCGGACATGCAGTGGGCAATCGAGGGATACCAAGAAAATCGACTAGTGCATCCATTGGAAATGTAATTGATGTGACCCAGACCAAAATTGTGTATGCCTCGTCATCTCGGTTGGCACCACCAAACTCTCTATAAAACTCAAATACGATGTCGATATTGGAAATAATGTCCCTCCCTTCTGGTCGATGATTGGTATCCAACCACGCTTGACGAAGACAGTTGTTGAGGAATGACCTTCCTCTGTAAGATCTTGAAAGTCGGAGAACTTCACTTGAAGATCCAGTGAAGTTCACTCTCGAACTTCTTGGCTAGAGGGTTGCCCAGATCTACCACGCTTGCTTCCCCTATAAGACATTGTGAACTTGAAATTTAAAAAACAATACTAAGAAAATTGGTTATAAATATAATACATGAACCTTCACAAAATTATATGCTAATTAAAACAACGACAAATTTTTTTGTGTGGAAACCGTTTGACTAAATCATTAACCATACGAATGGATGACACTTGTTCGAATAGTTACGTAACCATTCAAACATGGAAACTATATTCACTTAATGTTCGAATGTACCTCATATGCAGTTGAATGAACTGTTGGAACAAATGTTCCAACAGTTGCATAATCATTTGGGGTGTGAATTTCTTTCATTCAAATGCATTAAACATTGTTCGAATGATTTTTGGATCAAACTCAACAATGGCCGAGTCAACTCAGTGGCTATTAAAACGAAAGGAACATCGATTCCTTTTGTTCTTCAACAAATAACAAGCATACAAGGTCGGGATGAGCATAGAGGCTCCATTAAGAGTATGTAAATTGTGTACCTCTTGAGTAGAAGTGGTAGTTGATAGTGGCGATGACAATGGCCATCGAAATGGTGTGGAACGTTTGACTGAGAGAGAGATTTGGTTTTTTTGGGTATTTGGAACAGTGTGCACGATACCCCCAGCCCTCTTGCATCTTGATGCGCTACCAAAATGGTGCGGAACATTTGATGATGGCCGCCGAAAGTTGTTATATGTGTTATACTGTTCAAACAATGTTTTCTATGTTCAAACGTAATTCATTAGCATTTGACCACAACATATACCAGTCGAACATATATTAATGGCTATTTTAACTTTATTAAATTAATTTAGATTTGAAATTTTGTATATAATAGTTTTAAT
Organism: Pterocarya stenoptera; assembly: GCA_003123785.1. Classification (NCBI taxonomy): domain Eukaryota; kingdom Viridiplantae; phylum Streptophyta; class Magnoliopsida; order Fagales; family Juglandaceae; genus Pterocarya; species Pterocarya stenoptera. The sequence continues at coordinate 890,888 of QEOT01005325.1, read as the reverse complement.
ATTATATATATCATATAAGTATATTCTACATATATTATATATTGTAATATATATCTATATATAAATTGCTCTGAGATAGAGAACCACTTGAAGTGAATTTTCATTATTTGTTAATTAATATTGCAATCTCTTTAAAAAAATATAAGATAATAAATTATTTGATAATCTTCAATTTCAATGATCATATTAACATGCTCAAAGAACAAGAAGTAAATGCTATAATCCATAAATATGGCTATTTTACCATATTTATATTATAATTGGTTCTTTTTTGTATGTTTAGGCTTTATTCAATATGTAGGTTGTACTAATGCATGGAAGTAATCTGAATGATATCTAGGACGAACTATATGCACTAGTGTGTGGCCCAGCAAGACGTGCAACTCATTATTCTGTATTTATTTATCGAAGAAGTAGGTATTACACAATGGAACGAGAATGTTAAAGAAAAATACAAAATAGTGGTATCCTAGAGAAAGGAAGTCATGACGGAGAAAACATTGATTTTTATGGGGTTATTGCCGATATAATTGGCTTGAAATATTTGGGAGAGCATGTGGTATATCTATTTAAGTGTGATTGGTGGGATTAAGCAATCCTCGAAGGGAAGTGCATGAGGATGAATATTTCTATTTCTTTTTTCTTTTTTTTTTGATGAAAACAACAATTTCATTCAAATTAAATCAAGAGTTACAGACAACTATCAAGCCAAATGGCTTGAGAGATAAAGTATGGAAACCCATCCCACCACATTTTGATGGAATCTACAACCCAAGCGTGTCTAGCTAGGCCATGGTCTGCCCTATTTCCTAGTCTATTCCCATGACAAATCTTTACATCAATAAAAGTAGCCAACAAGAGCCTAATCTCGTGGATGATGGATCCCCAAGGTGACTACTCTGCAGAAGTTGGCTCCAAGTCCTTTACCACCAATAAGCAATCTAATTCCAAGATCAAGTGTGTGATACCCATGCGTGCAATAAGTTGAAGACCACGTAAAACAACCAAAAACTCTATCACCTCTAGATGTTCCACCTCTCATTCACCCTTACTAACTGACATGATAACCTTCCCTTGTGCATCTCTCAATATAGCTCCAACCCCTGCTCTATGGATATGATGGAACATGGCTCCATCTATGTTAAGCTTCATGAATGCCACAGTAGGCGGCTGCCAACCACAAAAGTTATTCAAAACTAAAGCTAGTTGTAATTTCACTTCTCCAAACATTATATGCATTGTCACGGCATGTTCAATCACAACCCTTGCACCAAGTAGTTCATCCTCATAGCATTTTTTGTTCCTCCTAAACCATAAGCTTGAAGATATAGTAAAGAAAGTTGCCAAATCATCAAGGCCTCCCAAAGACCTCACCTGCATAGTCGCATCAATCAAACTTTGATTTCTACACACTTGAGCCATAATAGGTAGGTAACATGACCATAAACCAGCAATACTTGGAAAACTTAATAGTATATGTGGCAAATTTTCTATCTCAGCATCACAGAAATAGCAACCATCCCTGACCTCTATCTTCTTTTTCTGTAGGTTTGTCTCTGTTGGTAGACAGTCTAGATAGGCTCGCCAAGAGAAGATCCTTATTTTATGTTGGGTTTTCGTCCTCCATTGTGCCTTCCATAAATCCCCTTGTAACTGAGCAACAGAGGACTCCCCTCAAGCCTGTCTCTTGTTTTCTCTCAGCCATCTATACGTAGATTTAACACTAAAATCTCCACTTCTATCTGCACCCCATATTAATTTATCTGGTTGTTCCCTGGGCAAACTGGGATCCTTAGCATCTTATTAGCCACATTTGGATTGAAAAGAGTTCTCACCTTCTCCATATTCCACCACCTAGCCTCCCTATCCAATAAGGAGCCACAGTTCCACTTTCCTCTCTATCTTGTGTAGCAGAAGCTGAGTTTTGGAGCAGGCCAGGTTCATAACTTGGTATCCAATTGTCAAGCCACACCCTCACAGTTTTCCCATCCCCAATCCTCCACCTACACCCTTTCATTAGCACAGCCTTTGCTTCCCAAATACCCCTCCAAGTATAGGATGGGTTACTCCCCAATTTTGACCCAAAAAAGCTGGACTACGAAAAATACCTCGCCTTAAAAACCCTATGCAGCAATGTACCCTCAGCATTTAAAATCCTCCACCCTTGCTTTGCCAAGAGAGCCATATTAAAATCTCTTAAGTCCTTGAAGCCCATGCCTTCACAAGCTTTTGACCCACACATTTTAGCCCAACTTACCCAATGTATCTTCCTCTCATCCTTCCTTTGACCCCACCAAAGCCTAGCCATCATGGCTTCTAACTCAGAGCAAAACACCTTAGATAATAAAAAACAACTCATGGAGTATGTTGGTATTGCCATTGCCACTGTTTTGATTAGAACTTCCCTACCCCTTGTGACAGTAACTTTTCCTTCCAACTTTGTAATTTCTTTCATACTCAATGTCTTATATCAGAGAAGGCCCTTGTTTTAGATCTACCAACAATAGGTGGTAACCCTAGATACCTTTCATAATTATTCTCTCCCTCAATATGCCACATACCCATAATCTGTCTTCGAAGCTTGTCACTAACATTTTGGCTAAACACCATTGAGGTTTTCTCCATGTTTATCTTTTGGCCTGAAACCAAGTCATAAACCTTCAACAAGGACTGCACATTCAGGTTCTCTTCAACAGTAGCTTGACAAAAACTACACTATCATCAGCAAATGAAAGGTTATTTATCACTGGTGCACCCCTACATACACCAATCCCACTAATTGTCTTCTCCTCCCCTGCCTTCTTTAATAAGGATATAAGGCCCTCAGTACACAAAAGGAATAGGTAAGGGGATAATGGATCCCCTTGCCTTAACCCTCTCGTTGGGACAATTGGACCTTTAGGGACTCCATTAATGAATATAGAATAGGACACTGTTCACACACAAAATATAATCATGGCCACCACTTTTGCATCAAACCCCAGGACCTCATGACTTGTTCTAGGAACTCTCATTCAATCCTATCATAGGTTTTACTCATATCCAATTTAATCAACATATAGCCTTTCTTACCCACATTTCTATGTTTCAAGAAATGAATAAGCTCATAGGCCATCAAAACATTATCCGTAATCAAACGACCAGGTACAAAAGCAGATTGTGATTCAGAAATAATATGATTAAGCAAACCCTTCAGCCTATTTGCAATCATCTTGGATATCAACTTATACATCACATTACAAAGTCTCACAGGTCTGAAATCAGTAACTTTAATGGGACTAGGCTTCTTAGGGATCAAAGTGATAAAGGTATGGTTTAAAATTAAAGGGAACTCACCAGAGTTTAAAGCTGCCAACACTGCCTTAGTCACCTTCCCTCCCATGACTGGCCAGTACTTCTGAAAAAATACAGGGGACATCCCATCAGGCCCTGGAGCCTTTTAAGGGTGCATCTCCTTTAAAGCCAACTCCACCTCTGCTTCAGTGTAGGCTCCGTCCAAGGCCTCGTTCATTGCAAGTGTCACTCTACTATGAAGGTTGCTTAGAAAATCCATTTGACCCCTCTGTGATGAAGAAGAAAATAGCTCTGTGAAATAGTCTAATATCAGCTTATCCCTTCCCTCTCCTTGTACCCATTCCCCATCCTCGGCTTTCAACTTCCCATTAGAATTCCTCCTCCTATGATGAGAGGCTTTTGAGTGAAAAAATCTGGACTTTTGATCCCCTTCCTTTAGCCAAAAGGCCTTAGACCTCTGCTTCCACAATAGTTCATCCCTTTCTAGCCACATTTGAACCTTTTTCTTGGTTGCTACCATCTAGCTAGTCCCCTCAAAACCCTCCTCTTGTAACCTCTGTAAAGCCTGTTGAACCTTTTTCAATTCCAACAGAACTTTACCAAAGTAAGTCTCGTTCCATCTTTGCAGTCCTTTCCTCCAAACTGAAATCAACTCCATAGCATTATCAACAGCATTACCCTACCCTTCCCTCTCCCACACCCAATTGATGATAACCTAACAACCCTCCTCACCCAACCACATTGCCTCAAATAGGAACAGCCTCTTCTGACCTCTTCTCTTCCCACTGCCCTCCATCTCCAACGAAATGGGAATGTGATCTGAGTAGGAGATTGACCCATAAATAATTGTATCTTGTGGGAATAAAGAATACCAATGAATCTTTCTAGCCTCTCATGGACTCTAGCATGCCCAACCCTTGAATTACACCATGTAAACATATAGCCCCTAAACCCCAAGTCCCTCAGCTCACAGTCTTGTATAACCCCCCTAAACTCACAGATTTTCCCTTCAGGACGTGGCCTACACCATTTTGTCTCCCTTTGGCTTAGGATCTAGTTGAAATCCCTCAACAATAGCCAAGGTCCTGACCTATCATTGTTCAGACCCCTAAGTAAATTCCACGTCTGGCATCGCCTAGACACCTCAGGGTTGGCATAAACACCCGTCATGTAAAACCAGTGATTCTCAGCACCCACATCCCTATCTACTGCATCCACATGGTGACTAGAGTAGTTCTGGATAGTCAAATTAACTGGACTTGACCATAACAGAGCAAGACCTCCACCCTCACCCATGCAATCCATAGAAAAACAATTTGAAAAACCAAGAATATAATTACATCTATCCATTTCCTTCACTATTAACCTTGTTTCATGAAGGAATAGTATCTCGGGACCTTACTTCGCCACTAGATTCCGAAGTGAATGAAAGCGATGTGGGTTCCCAAGTCCACGTGCATTCCAGGATAGGGTTTTCATGGTTTTCGGCAGGGCTGGAACCTAGCCTTCACCGATCTTTTCTGCAGCTTCCGTTGGCCCTCATTGTCTCTCTCTACCACCACTCCAAAGCACTGGTCCCCCACCTGCTCATTCCCGGCATGCTCCTTCTTCCGCTTTCTGGTTTGTATTATCTTAGTCCCTTCCTCTTGAGCATTTGAGAGCTCATCTTGACCTTTTGGGCACAGATCCACAACCAATTTCCATTTACAGCCTGTTATGCCATTAGGCTTCTTGGGCAACTGGGCTTCACTGGCACTCAGCCCACCCGTTGCTCCTTCCCCCACTTTCGGACCTCCCCCATCAGGCTCATCTTCATCACCCCTCATCTTCTTATTCGTCTTGTCCCCTACCCCTGTCCCCAAACCAACCGGCTCACTAACCCCTTTGCCGTTTACCTCAGTCCCTTGGTCCTCTCTGGCTCCTCCCCTTCGTGGATATTGGCCCTGATTCTCATCGACCAGCTTCATTGCTTCCACTATCTCCACACGTACAACTTTCTGTTCTTCCTAATACTGCCTATCCCAGCTTCGACCACCCATGTTGGATGCCCGAAGCCAAGGGCCATAAGGGAGCTTCATCAAATCATCTACCACTTTTGTCTGTTCCCGAGCCATGCAATCTCTATACTGATGCCCAATCTTTTCGCATAGATCACAATAGTCTAGTAGCCTCTTATATGAAAATCGTATCCATATTGGCTCCCTCCCACCCAAACATAGCTTCTTCCCCCTTAGCAAAGGTTTGCTAACGTCCACCACAACCCTTATCCGCATGTACTCTCCCCAACCCATTCCCCCTTCCTCTCCATAGACCTCATCCACTTCTCCAATCTTACTGCCAATAATATTCCCCACTTCTACAGCTCACGCAAATACAAGCAAGTCATGGATTCTTGCCCAAAACGACGCTTGAGCTAAATGGATACTATGAATCGGTTGGTTTCCATCCACCTCCCCTACCAATAACAGGGACTTATCAAACGACCATGGCCCCTCTTGTATGACATTCTTTCTATCACACCCGTCCTCAAACTCAATCAACATTGTATTCCAACTCAGCTCTTTAAACCACACCCTTCTACCAGGGCGCCATATCTTCCTCATCGTATTGAACAACGCATCCCTATTGTAATGTTTTGAGGTCAATAGCTAGGCGAACAAACACCTTTCACTCCTAGATGATGCATCCTCCAATGCCTTCCCCTCAACCAGAACTTCTTCTTGCTCTCCCTCAGTTAGGGACAGCCGTTGGTAAAAATCATTCAAGCCCTCTGTCATCTCTGTACTAGACAGTATGCAAACCCCTATGTGGAAAGCCCCCAAGAGGAAATAAGAAGCCCTAGCATAGCGGTTTTTCAAAATGCTCGTCTAGGATGAATATTTCTTAAGTATTAATACATTGCAAAAATGGTATGATGATGATCCATTTGTTTTGGCTTCCCAAGTATCTCAAGTATTCTACTTAGATAATCCTGAGTTAGGAAATCCATGGTGAGTGCTACAAAAGTTTTCTCCAAGAAATACATATGATGTCATCCTAGAGGCAGAGAGACAAGAAAAAGAAAAAGATGATCCCTCTACTCAAGAAGCATACTGAGAGAGTCAACCCATCTTTAATTTGTTTGTGTATTTGAGCCAATATAAGATGATTCCATTACATAGGGAAGATATTGAGGCTAAGATTTTTGACACGAGAATTGCAGAAAATATTGACTCATTTGAAGTATCTGCAGATGATGATGGTGAATGGTCAACTGAAATTGATACGGATGATTATCTTGTTTTGTTCACATGACACTTTATGACAAATATTTTATGTGATGAATGTATCAGTACTGCTTTGAAATGATGCCACCAAAGAGGAAGGAAGTTTGCGTCCCATCTCCACCCGTTCCTAGCTCTCCGTCTGAGTCACCACTGGAAATTAACCTCCAGAACAAGGTAAAAATTTGATAATAATTTTGTTCAATTAAGATAAATCATACATATTATATATTTTCTAACTATCATTTACTTTGTTTCTACAATAACTATGATATTCTTTAGAGTTAAACCTACAATCTTGTAGAGGTCGAGGCACTACTAAAGGTGTGACATTGAAAAAGTATCGTAAAATGAGCAAGATTAAGGTTAACATCCTTGACGAACATATCGGAGGTGAAAGACAACCAGCAGCTTGGTTTGCATCGCATGTGAGTGCTTTTACACGAACTTATGCAAATAATTTGTTTGTGTATATATTTTTTTAAGGATGACTTGGTACTAAATTTTGGCCAGAATGAGGAGCGTAAGAAATGTGTCAAGACTGTAATCGAGCATGATAATGTAATTATATTTTTAAAGGGGAAGTGTTTGTTGGAAGAGGGTGGTACTCTTGTGATGGCATGCTTAAACTAAATATTAATAAAAACAAGTTCAGATTTTGCATATATTGTGTTTTTTTTTTTTTTTATAAACAATCAAATTCATTTGAGATCAACAATTACAGACATTTATCTAGCCAAATGGCTTGAGAAATAAAGTCTGGAATACAATCCCATCACATTTCTAAATTATCTACTCTCCAATCATTTCTTGCAAGCTGATGAGCTGCCATATTCCCTTTCCTATACACATGATGAACAGAACAACTCCCAAAACAAACTTTCAGCCTCTGGACTTCTGCAAACAGGATCCCATGAATGGAATTCCCCATATCATTTTGCTGTAAGGAATTCACTAGTAATAGACTATCACATTCCACCAACAGACTTGGGATACCCAATGTAGAACACAACTGAAGACCTCTAAAAATTGCCAACAGCTCAATAGCTTATGGGTCTTCAACTTCATTTTCAATACAACTTGCAGCCATGACCACGTTTCCTGAAGCATCTCTCAAAATTACACCAATCCCAGCTTTTTTAAGATCCACAAACATAGCCCCATCTGTGTTAAGCTTTAGTACACCTATAGGGGGAGGCTTCCATATTACATGTTTTCTGATCTGAACCTGTGACTTGACAGAAACTGCTTTGAAGCTATGAAGTAATCCCACCCCATGATTAGCCACTTGTTTAGGACTCAGTCTAATCTTCTCAAATTCCAACTTGTTTCTCCTAAACCAAAAACCCCATGCTAAATAGAAAAACTGGGCTAGCTTGTGATGATCCTATTCCTCAATCAACTGAAAAGCTAGTTTAGCAACATTCTGAAAACTCTTTTGAATTAATGTAGGAAAAAACTGCTTCCATAAATCTCTGAGATGATTGCAGTAGAAAATAGCATGGATTGCATCTTCCAATGGATGACAACAGAACTTGCACTGAGCTTCAGTAATCACATGTTTCCTTAACAAATTATCTTTTGAAGGAAGGATATCTAAGCATGCGCGCAAGGCAAATACTCTAATCTTGTGAGGCACCTGCATCTTCCCAATACTTTCCATAACCTCTGTTGCCTACCCCTTGAGGATGATTCTGCTATAACCATATTATTTTGAGAATTAATAAATTTGTAGCAGCTTTTAACAGAAAATATACCATTCCTTTCATGATTCCACACCCATTTATCTGCTCTTGCTTCAGAATAGATCCTGATTTTCATAATATCAGCTACTATACTTGGATTGAAGAGAGTTCTAAGATTTTGCATATTCCACGATCTTGTTTCTTCATCAATAAGAGAAGCCATTGACTCATTCGAAAATGAGCAGCACAAAGGCTATCCCAAGTGCAGGAGCGTGTCGCGTAGTAATTAGGAATAAATTTCGAGATCGTCTCCATAGGAAAAGTGCTAAAAATAAACTCGTGTAAAATGGTGGAAATATTTACAATGAGGAAATAAAAATGAAAAGTGATGATATGTACAATGAATGTGGGAGTGCAATGGAAATGAAAATTTACTAGTCATGGACTAGATTCATGTTTGTTGGTTTTGAGTGAACGATGAAAAGTAAGAAATAAAAATGCAAGATAGTAAATTAAAATTGCTGGAAATTAAATAACTTAAATTTAAAGGAACAAGAAAATTAAATGACATAAATTTAAATTGCAAGAATTTAAAAATGCGAGAAAGTTAATGACATAAAAATAAATTGCAGGAAATTAAAAGTGCGAGGAAATTAAATGACATAAAAATAAATTGCAGGAAATTAAAAGTGCGAGGAAATTAAATGATATAAAAATAAATGACATAAAAATAAATTGCAGGAAATTAAAAGTGCGAGGAAATTAAATGACATAAATTTAAATTAAGTGAGAACATGAATTGTAAGGAATAAACTTGATGTTTGGGAATGGAGACTGCGTTCTCCAACCCAAAAATCTGAGTTTCCAATGTAAGGAATAAATCTGATGTTTGGAAATGGAGACTGTGTTCTCTAACCCAAAAATCTAAACTTCCAATTAAAATGAACTCTCAACTAAAATAAACTGTACTCTCAACATTTCTCAAAGAGGACTGAAAATTTATTCACTAAACAAACTCAAGACTAGAATTTAAGACTTACAAAAATAAAATTTACTGGACTATAAATTAAAACTGATTTATGAAATGATAAATGAATTACACAAAACTAACATTTGAAAAATAAAAACTGACTGAAAAAAAACTCCCCACTATTTTTTTTTCTGAACTCTCACTCTAATTTCACACTAAAATCTCACACTCCTTCGTTCGTTTACAAGCCTTATATAGGCTTTAAAATAACACTGCACTGCATATGTCTGCACTGTCCCATATGCATCTGTCTGTCTTCAGCCGCCCACTCCTTCTCTCTCTTTCTTTTCTTTTCTTTTGCTTTCTTTGTGTTGTCTGCTGTCTGAAGCTTTTCATTTTTTTTTCTTTCTCTTCCCGCATGCTTGCTGCGTCTTTCTTTTCTTCTTCTTTCTTTTTCTTTTTTTTTCTTTTCTTTCTCTTCCTCCCATTTCCAGTGTGCGTCCATCTGCATTTCTTTTTCTTTCTTTTTTTTTTTTTTTTCGTTTCTTCCTCTTCTTCCCGTCTCTCTTTTCTTCTTCTTTCTTTCTTTTTTTTTTCTTCCAGTTCCATGCGTCCTCTTCCTCTTTCTTTTCTCTTTTCTTTCTTTTCCGTTTCTTCTTTCCTTCTCTTTCGTTTCCGTCTTCGTCGCCCAGCATGCATGCATCTTCTTCTTCTTCTTCTTCTTCTTCTTCTTCTTCTTCTTCTTTCTCTTCTTTCTTTTTCTTTTCTTTCTTTTTCTCTTCCAGTTCGCATCTCTGTTTCTCTGCTTCTTTCTTTTTCTTTTCTTTCCTCTGCTTCCAGCGTGCTGCCAGTATCGTCCGCATGGAGCCGTGATACAGATGGCATGAATGGTGGGTGTTGGCGTGCATGCAGTGCGCAGGTCGTGTTCTGTTGGAGGCTGAGTTGCAGAAGGTGGAGCTGAGCATAGGGTGGCTGGCCCGTGCATGCTGGGCAGTGGAGGTTGATCTCCGGCGTCTTCTGTTGCGGTGTAGAGGCTGAAAACATGGCTCACTGGACGAGACTGGGCGGTAGAGACGGGATGGTTGAACACTGTGCATGGCGATGCTTCATGAATGTGCAGTGGTGCTGCCGTGGCGTCGGACGGTTCTTGGTCGTGCATGGAGTGGAGAACTGATCGTCGGCGTCTTCTGTGGACGTGCGGAATGTATAGGATGGCTCACAGTGGTGGCTCGAAGCTGTTGGGCACGGCGAAACTGTAGCGTGAAGCAGATCGTGAGGTTGAAGATGACGCAAACGACGTGTCGTTTTCGTCCATTGACAAAACGGCACATCGTTTAGCGTAAACGGTGAAACCATTCAGTGCAAAACGACATGTCGTTTAGTCAGCGCAGAAAAACAAAAAAAATAAAAGAAAAAAATTAAAAATAAAATAAAATAAAATAAAATAAAAATTAGACAATCAAAATTAAATAATAATCACATAAAATAAAAATAAAACTAGACAAATAAAATAAAATAAAATAAGATAAAGAAACTAAAATAAATAAAATTAAACAAGAGATGAAAAATAAAATATTAAAAGTATGTTGTGCATGTGAAGAACTTATTGCCCAAATAGATCACAAGTTATAAAATCAAGCATAAACTATGCTTTTAATCAATTTAATTCACAACTTGGATTTATGCCTCTTAATCAATTTTTTTCATCTAAAACCAATGATAAAATAATGAAACAATTAAAAATATATTGGTTTTAAATGTGTAAAATATGCAATAATGCAGCTCAATCAGCCATCACATCACCTCTGTTTTCTGTCTGTAACCCAGATTCCATTTTAGAGAATTATGCCCAGAGATCCATTGATCAGTCCACAATTGTGTTGTTTTCCCATCTTCGATCCTCCATCTACATCCATCCTTTAAACTCTTCTTATCCTCCCATATGCTCCTCCATGTATATGATGGACAAAATCCCCAACTAGAATTCATAAAATCAGTCTTGTAAAAATATCTAGCTTTAAGAATCTTATGTAACATTGAGTTTTCATCTTGTAACAGCCTCTAACCTTCCTTAGCAAGAAGGGCAATGTTAAAAGTTAAAGATCCTGAAAACCCATACCTCCTCTAACCTTCCTCTCACACAGGTTCCTCCAACTAACCCAATAAATCCTTCTTTCTTCCCATTTTTGCCCCCACCAAAATTTGGACATTAATCCCTTTAATTCTGAACAAAACCCAGCAGGCAATAACAAGCAACTCATAGAGTAAGTTGGGATAGAAAGGGCCACGACTTTCACTAAAATCTCCTTTCCCCCTTGAGATAATAACTTTTCCTTCAACTAATTTTTGCCAAACCCTTTGCTTAATAGATTGAAAAGACTGTGACTTAGATTTACCTACTATTGGAGGTAGTCCCAAGTACTTCTCATATTGTTGTATCTCACTATTTCCCCATAAGAATCTTATTTCCCCTCTAACCTCCATCCCCGCATTGCTACTGAAAACCATTGATGTTTTTTCTTTAATAATTTTCTACCCTGACACACTCTCATAAGCGTACAAGACAGCCTGAACTCTTCTATTTTCCTCCACATCTGCTTTACAAAATATGACACTAGCATCCACAAACAATAGATAATTTATATTTGGAGCACCCCTATAAATTTTTATCGCAGAAATTTCCTGCTTAATACCTGCTTCATTTAATAATGTAGTGAGCCCTTCAGTGCATAGAAGAAAGAGATAAGGGGATAGGGGATCCCCTTGCCTCAATTCCCTATAAGGAACATTTGGTCCTTTTGGTTCATCATTAACTAACACAGAAAAAAGATACAGTCTGAACACACATCATCACCAGAGAAATAAAACCAGAATGAAAACCCATCATTTTCATCACCTTTTCAAGAAAAATCCACTCTACTCTGTCGTAAGCCTTGCTCATGTCCAATTTAATGGACATAAAATCTTTTTTTCCCCTTCTTCTTATGTTTTAAGAAATGCACCACCTCATAGGCTATTAACACATTATCTGTTATCAAACGCCCCGGTACAAAGGCACTTTGACTCTCCCCAATTACATTAGGCAAAATGGTTTTCAATGTATTGGAAATGACCTTAGCAATCAGTTTATAGGCCACATTACACAAACTTATGGGCCTATAATCAGCAACAGAAATGGGATACTTTTTCTTAGGAATAAGTGTGATATAAGTATGATTAAGAGATGGAGGGAAATAACCTAAATCCAGAGCCTGTAGTGTTGCCCCAATAATAGATTTTCCAACCACATGCCAGTTTTTTTGGAAAAATGCTAGGGACATCCTATCTAGGCCTGGGGCTTTTAAAGGATTCATACCTGATAGAGCCACTAAAAGCACTTCTTCTATATAGACCCTGGTCAGTTCTTCATTCATAACATATGTAACTCTGCCAGCCACTGATTCTAGAAAATCAGTCTCACCATTAGGGTTAGAACTCTAAAAATATTGTAAAACAACTCTATCTCTTTGCTCACCAAACTGCTAGATCCCCTCGTCATCCTTTTATTTCACCAATATATTCTTCCTCATTCTCTAAGAAGCCTTCATATGAAAATACTTGGAATTTTTGTCCCCATCTTTTAACCATAAAGCTTTCGACCTTTGTCTCCACATAACCTCATCTCTTTCCATCCACCTTTTCACTTCTTCTCTAGCCTTAATATGATCAACTGTGAATTCCCCAACTGGAACAGTAACAATCAACTGTTCCATATGTTGCCTTGCCTTAGACTGCCTTCTAGATTGAGTAGGACCTTTCTCACCTTTAGTGGTAACCCATATTGGAACATGGTCAGAGTAAGCAACCATACCATGTGTAACTAAGGCATGTGGAAACTTACTCCACCAATGCATATTTACCAAGGCTCTATCAAGCCTCTCACAAACCCCATCATTCCCTCCCCTTTTGTTACTCCAAGTAAACTTGTTACCCCTAAAATCCATATCCCTCAATGCACAGTCATCTACCATATCTCTAAAAGCTGCAATTTGCCAATCTAGCCTTGATCTTCCTCCCCATTTTTCATGAGGATGCAGTATCTCACTTAAATTGCCAACCACCAACCAAGATTCCCCATTTTGCCTTCCAATAGATCTCAGCAAAGTCCACAACCTAGCTCTATGGCTAACTTCAGGGATCCATAAATACCAGTAAAAAACCTAGGACCTTTGTCAGGATCATCTTCTATTATTGCATCAATATGGCATTGCGAATAAATCAAAATAGATAATTTTAAATCCCTTCCCCACAACAATGCAAGACCCCCCTTTCTACCACGAAAATCAACCATCAAACAATTAACAAAAACTAATCTATGTTTACATACCTCAAATTCATGTGCCTTCAATCAAGTCTCCTGTAAAAAAAGAATTTCGGGAGCTTCCCTCTTCACAAGGTCACAGAGGGTTCGAATGCCCCATGGGTTCCCAAGCCCATGGGCATTCTAGCTTAATATTTTCATTGGTTTCGGCGGGGCTGGTCAACAGCAGCCGCCGTTTCAATAATTTTCCTCTGAGTAGCATCCATCGCATGAACATCACCGGAGTTGCCCCTCTTCGTAGGTCTGCTTTCACCATTGTCTTCATGAACTAAACCATTTCTCTTTTTAGAACTTACTACGCGTTGTGCCTCATCACTTGCAATATTTGGAGATCTAGATAAAACCGAAATCCTTACGGCTTGTGAGCCCATTGGGGTTGGTCTTTCCGCACTTGGCCCATTTTCACTTCATCATTAATCAAGCCCGATTCAACCAGCCTTTGAGACCCAAATTCATCCATAACCTGAAATGATCCCGTATAAGACACTTCACCCCATCTATAACGGATATAGATTTTTCCCCCCCACCATCAACTAGTTCTGTCTTTTTCTCCGTAGCACGTTTTGTATTGTGAGGTTCCTCTATCAGTTTCTCCTTTGATCTAGCCGAAGAATCAGGGACCCGTTCAAATTCAATGTCTATCGTCGCCATCTACTCTGAGTATCGCTTCTTTCCCACGTCCTGTGAAACATTTTTCTTTAATCCACAGTCTCTATCTCCATGCCCTAAACATCCCCTATAGCAAGTTTTCTTAATAGAGGTTTGAATACATCAAAAGTCACCCTAACACACAAAAACTCCCCCCATGCCAACTCCCCCTTATCCAATTCCACTTCTTCAATCCTCTCAATCTTCTTTCCAACCAGAGTCCCAACATACTTATTCCTCGCCTACAACGGGAGATCATCAATTTGGACCCAGAAAGTGGCTTCATGAATCTTTATTTGATGCACCTGTTTGCTTCCGTCTATCTCCAGCATCATTACTAATTTCTTGTCAAAAGACCACGGGCCATCCCCCTGCACTCTTTCTTTGTCGCACATATCATCAAACTCAACCAGACTCAATGTTGGGCTGAGATCACAAAACTGAACCACCTTGCACTGGCTGCCGTGCACGCTTCATTGTCAACTTGAAAGCCTCTCGATTGAAGTGTTTCTCAGTCAACAGGGTCATCAGCAAACCCTTTCCTCTACACAATGTTAGATCTTCCAACCTACTAGAATCCGCAATCAGTACTGTACCCTCTTGTTCCATCAACGTCAAACGCTGACACAACCCATCCAGACTTTTAGCCATGCCCTTTTCCACACCATAGAATCACGTAAACCGATTGTAAACAAAAACAAACTACACGATGGCAGTAGAACCAGCCTTTACTCAAACCTATCACCTAAGAGAGGAGATATATATATATATATAATTCCTAACATCAACATATTATTGAATGCGTACAAAATCAGATTCTGCATATATTGTTGAGTCTTCTACTTTATGGCACAATCATTTAGCATACTTGAATTTTAAATCTTTGAAATTTATGTCTAAACATAGTTTAATTCCATATAATCATGAACATGGTGCTAAATATAAACTTTTCATTCAATTAAAAATGACAAAGAAACTTTTTCCCAAAATAGACTCAAATACAAAATTATTAGAGCTTATGCATTTTGATATTTGTGGACTTAATGGTATTTTAACCATTGGAGTCAATATATATTATATTACTTTTACTGATGACTTCCCAGGATATACATATTTATATTCAATGAAAAGTAAAGATGAGACCTTCAATAGATTTAAATTTTATCAAGTCTATTGTTGAAAATCGAAAGGAAATAAAAATTAAGATACTTTGTAGCAACATAGGTGATGAAAAAAACATAAGTTTAGACATAAATTAGTGCACCACCACAATAAAATTGTTTCGCGAAAAGAAAAAATAGGACACTAGTTGATATATTAAATGTTATGATTTTGAATGAAAAACTGTCTTCTAATTTGTGGGGAGAAGCTTTGCTTATGGAATCTCTTACATTATAGAATATCATCTATGAAGCTTAAAGTTTCATCATATTAATTGTGCAAATGAAGGAAATCAAATCTGGAATACCTAAGGGTATGCGACTATTTTGCAACGCTTGTCCTTCTGGTGGGACTTTAAGATATAGATTTTGAAAATAAGATGGAGATTATTGAACTTTTTAAAATCATTTTCGTTCCTCCCCAAGATATAAAAGATTCTATAGTTAAAATTAAAACCTGTTTTGGAAACTTAAAAGAGAGTTTGCAGCGGAATTCCTTAAATTAAATAGAAAGTCCATTTTTACAAAATATGAGTTCATACATTTATTAGAACCTGCCTAAGCTTGTGTCACCGTTTTCCTTGACCATCGATCTCTGTACTGACGTTTCGTACTCATTTCATTCTTGGGTGGGGCACACATAAAAATAAAATGAGTCGAAGACTCAGTAAGCATAACTTCATACTGTAAAAATATATTAACATATGTTTTCATTCATGCATTTATCATTCTTCTATATACTTTATATAAAATATTTTCTTCCTTAGAAAATATTACAAGGTGGGGTTTTTCCTTAAAATAAAATTGGTTTTCATTCCTCATAAAAATATTCCAACTCCTTATACATTCATTCATAAAAAATAAAATAAAATAAAAATAAAATAAAAAAAAAACATTTCATAACACCAAATTAGTTGTTATCACTTTTCATTGGCCAGTACACACTATTATGCCCCATGTGTTGGAATTAGCGGTCATTTGGACCCAAATTCAACATATGGCCACATGTTAGGAATCTCTTTTAGTTTGAGGGCACAGTAAGTGCAATATCAATACTACTTACTCAGCCTTGCAATCTGCCTAGTCTATTGATACTATCATCCATTCATTCAGTCATGGTTGTTAAGCTGCTTCATACATTAAAATATTCATTCATTTCATTTCATTTCCTTTCATTAATTCATCCCTTTCAGTCCTTTCTTTTCCATTCTTTTCATTCATTAGTCCATTTCATTTTATAAACATCATTTCATAATATAAAGCATAAACTTCATCATTTCATTTCATGGAACATAAAGATAATAGTACTACATGTAACATTCATTTCACATGCATACAATTATTCTTGAGGAGCATAAAAAGGGGTTGCCAAAAGAGGCCATTCAATAGGTATACTCTAAAATATTAATACCTTAGCATATTTTCATAAAATATCATTTTATTTCTAAGAAAACATTTCATTTCCTTACATTGCATAAAAGACATTTTTCTCATAAAAATATTTCATTTCATTTTCATAAGGAGAAACATTTCATTTTCATTCCCATATCATTTAGAAAGTTCTAGAAGAGTTTGAATATAACACTTACCTGGACTCAATGTCACTTTCATTTTATGCAGTCCATTCATATGCGCGTCAGATGGCAACCTACATTCATACATAGCTTTAGAATATTTCTTTTTTAAGTGCATATGCAACTTAAACTTTGAACTTGCATAAACCTACCATTTACTTAAACTTTCTTCACTTAGACATATTATATTATCCAAATACATCCTCCATACATACATTTACTACCCTTTTCTTATCTCAAATCCATAGCTTGTGACCCACTTGAGGTCACCTTTCAACTTCTTTCATCCAACTTCATGGGTTTATACTTTAAAGTGAATCTTCATGCTTCACTTTAAAATCCAAAGCACCAATCCTATCAGTTCCATCATTCCTTTCCTCCATTTATATTTATTTCAATCCAACACTTCAACATAATCCACTCAATCGAAGCTTCATTCAACTACTCATACCCAATTGTATAATACAACTAAAACCAAGGATACACATACAAATAACCCAAAATTTACATGTACGTTACGTATTTATCACTTAAGGTCAACATACAATTCATCAATATTGATATATTCAACTTCTGCCACACTTCACTTACAGTTTTGCCCATGATACCAATTAGCACCATCTACACATCTCTTTAATCACAATACTCACATCCAACTCAAACCCAAAACATTTTACACTTTTGGATTTAACAGCAATACATAGCATCCAAGTTTCACACTTCAGTATACATAATCTAAATTATAAAATGGGTGTAATAATAGAGGTAAAGTTGATTATCAATTTTTGGATAGAAATTGAGTACAGGAAGAAAATAGGTGCTTACGATGGTTGCTTTTCAATGGCTATGATGTTGGCATGGGTCAATTGTGGTTGTGCAGTTGGGTTGGGTCACATTGGCAGGAGCCTACAGTGGATTGTTTTGTGAGGTGGCAACATGGCTTCAATGGGGCATGGCTAATGTGAAGGCTTTTTGTGGCCTTGCTATTGTGGACTAGAGGAGCAGTTGTCGTGATTAGCCGTAAGGTTGGGCATTTCCAATGGCCTTGGTGGTCTATGGGGCTTGAAGCTTGACGTGCCTCTATCAATTCTTCATAGCAGCTAGTGCTAGCAACAACGAAAATCGTGAGAAAGAGGGAGAAGAGGCAATGGGAGGAAGACCAAGGGGCGGAGGAAGAAGAGCAGGTAGAGAGAGGGCATCTGCACCTGTCCCTTGCGATGGTTGATAGAGGGGAGCCTATGCTGGCTTTGTGGCTTCACTGTTGTGACGCCCCTAGATTCTGCTTGGAATTGGACGGATATGTGAAGCATAGAGACATGCAACACAAGGTCATCTGCCCCCATTCATGACAATTAAAAATGCAATGCACTTAGCATACAAATGACAATATGCAATATCCGCAACAGATAATTTTTTTTTCAAGCAGTACTATATACCAGAAGTAATATATCTAAAAAACATAAACATACTTTATGACATTCACAATATAACTAATATCCAAAAGGTTATAATACTTGTCCAACAAGTCTTTAACATAATTTGTACTGGAGACAGAGCTCCTTAAGTACAAAACTATGGTATGGTAACTGCTAGGCTAATCCACCAAGTAGTTTGCTCAATTCAGTCAAGGATGCCATAATATTATCGAGAAAATGGAGCGTCGAAGTGATGAGCTTCGCATTGTACCATTTTTGTCTAGTCAATTGCCTCTAGTCAATCATTTGCTGCTTCTCTTGGTCCTGGCGGATGATCTACCATTCCGGTGGGAATGGTAGTTGGGACTACCATGATAAGATTTGATTACCAATCTTAACAAGTTAACAGGAAACTTAACATACAATTTAAATATGCATGCATGACAATAAAAGCATGAATGAATACATGACAATGATAAATAAGCATGACATGACTTGACATATAACATGACATGAACTAACATGACTTAGACAAAACAAAGACTGAACTTCAAACTCGACATGACGTGAACTAACATGAGAAGAACTGAACTGACATGAATTTAAACATGACATAAAGCTGAACATGAACTGACATGAATTGAACTTGAATTGAACGTAAACTGACTAAAATTGAACATTAAATAACTAGAGCATAAACGTAAAATATGTGAACTTGGAATCTTGTTCAATAATTAAGTGTGATTAATAAAGTGACCATATGAGTGCTACATGGTTCCCATTGATTCGTGTGTCCTTATCGATTATCACATCACAACACAGGTATCTGCACTAGCTGTGAGTGTGTTAACATACGTGCTAGTATCTCGACCTTGTTCGCTTGCCTGGGTGTTGTGTCCTCCCTCGACGACCCATTTTTCTACTTATGGGTCTCGTTCTCCTTCCGCAGTGAGTCTACCTTGGCAGTAAGTTTTTTTTTCTATTCCTTCCATTTCTGCAAGCCTTCCCTCCATGTTTCGCGACATCACTTCCTGGTTTCTAGTTGGCTGAGATCGAGTGCTGGTGGGAATGTGAAAAGCATGCTGGTTGTAGGACAAATAGAAACCTATCCCACAGGCGACACCAACTGTTATGGACGTGTTTCACAGCTTCACACGCACGATCACTTGCAACCAAAGAGTTGTGTGGCTTGAGGGTTCTGGGGAACACCTTCGATGCCTAAGTCAGTGATCACAATAAGAGTCTCATTTTCTAGACAAATGAATCAGATCCCGTTCACATACCTGGGGAATATGTATATATAGAGCCCATGAGATTTTCGTTACCATTCGATAGAGAGCTTGTCTGTTATTTGAAATTCAAGTCTCGGAATAGAAAGCATAATCAAATCCAACTGATTGGATAGCTCTTCCTATCCGGGATATTCTCAATGGTTGGGATGGATTGGGCTCTCAGGGGAGTGGGTTATTAGTTTGAGTTGTAGCTCAGGCCCCTGAAGCGGCCCAATAGGCCTCAGAGTTGTACTAAGCCCCTTCTAATATGCAAATAACATATAGCAGGGGCTTAGTACAACTCTGAGTTATTGCGAGTTCAAATAACATGTAGGCCTCAGAGTTGTACTAAGCCCAATATTTTTAATTTCAAATAACATAAAAAGTTGAAATTAAAAATATTGCGAGTTCAATATTTTAACATGCATACTAAAGAACTAATGAACAACATTTTTTCAATTTAACTACATGATAATTAGTATCTAAAATTTCCAACTTAATCAATAATAACTAGCAATTCAACACTTCAATTTAAGCAACCAATAATCAACATTTGAACACTTACTTTAACCAAATCATGGCAAATGATAACCTCCATTTATGTGATAGTGTGATTAAGATAGAGAAAAACCATGTAAAATAGCAATAAACCATGGCCATGTCCTCGACTACTCTCTAAATGAAAGTAATTAATATATTTACACTCTCATTTTGGCATACATATCTATATGTTGGACTACTAGCAATTGAAATGAGTTGAAATTTGAGGTCATTATCACTGAGGATTTATTTAGAAGAATGCAGGTTCCTTTTCTACAGCAGGTGGCTTTTTTCTTTTTTCTTTTTTTTTTTTAATGGAAACAAACTTCATTTCAGTCAATGAATTGAAGTTACAGCTTTGACTTATCAATACAGGAAAAATCCAGACTATAAGCCAACCTACGCATCTGCTCTGGGGCACCCCCACACACAAATTCCTTTGTGGCAGACATTGTTTTAACTTCTAAAAAACTCTCTCTTAATAGAGAAAGCGTTCTGTAAAAATAGAACTACACTACCCCTTCTCCAAATAAGAGAAGCACTCGCTCCCTCCATCCTCTCAGGGAAGAGGAGTATGGGACTCTACTGTTATGAACACCAAGTCCAATAGCCAATTTCTTTTTTATTAATTACAGGAAACAAAAACTGTAAAAAGAAACACATTAAAAAAATACAGAAACACAAAAACACATAATAACTCTCTACCACCGCTGCCCACCACGAGCCCCAGCATGAGCCTAGATGGCACGCCCATCATAAGCATCAGCTTCACGAGCCTAGAAGGCATGAGCACCCAACTCTCGCACAGACACCAACCTCCATTACACAGGCGGCTCCTACGTGCGAGCACCAGTCGATGACCACCGGCCATAGCATCTCTCGCCCCTCTCGACCTGCTTTTGCCCTAGATTGTGTTCGATTCAGGCGGCTCAACACCTCACTCGGGTAATGGAAAAATACTAAGAAAACGCTGCAAAAAATGGAAGTACAACACACAAAGAGTAGGCAGTGGCGCATGCAAGACACGCGCCACTCTGGAAGGAATGCCGACGGTCGATGTTGGAAGTCTCAGAGTCAGAGATCCCAGAAAGGCCGAGCGTTGTGTCGGCAGAAGGCTCCTTGGTGGCGCATGAGAGCCACGTGCCTATGAGCTCCAAGGCTTCAACCCGCGCGTGCGGGCTATGCCCCACTCCGTTTGGCGCTGCGTTCAGTGGTCTTGAAGATCGACAATTGGGCAGCATCTAAGTGGGGCGCGTGTTTGCTAATGGACGTCGAAACGTCCTGAATGGCGATTCTCCCTTATTTGGCTTGAAAAATAAAAAAACAAAACCAAAACACTACATAGAAAAAGAAATCAGACAGAGGAGAAGGGAGGGGGGAGGGGGGAAGGAAGGAGGGAGGGGCGAAGGAGCCGAAGCTCCCACCCCCTCTAGCTAGATCTGGTGTTTGAGGGAGTTTAGAGAGAAGGGAGAGGGTTTTGGGTTTTTAGCTGGCGACAACTTGGAAGAATTAAAACCCAGCAAGTGGCTATTGATATATGCACTTTTGCATGTTTTCCAAGTATGCTATATTATTTGTTTGTGTCAGCATTACATTGTTTGAAACACTAGAAAGAAAAAATCTAAAATTTGATATGTTTTCATAATTTTTTCTATTCTTCTCAACACTATCATGCTACTTATGGTGCACTCTATCAGAAAGTTGATGTGGTAAATAACTACATCACATCACTTACATTTCAAAGTATCAGAGAGTTTGTCTTCCGTGAACACCTGCAAGATATAGAAGTCAAGAAAATGAGCACACTAGATATCGAATCACACAATCACACCAGATATCTAGGGTGTATCGCATTGTTGTGCAATTAATGGATGTGCTATTCTCGAGATCGAAGCATAAAAGTGGTAAGTGGAAGGATGATAGTGGTGATTGTGTGAGACTAGACCGGCGTCAATGACCGCAGCAACAGTACTAGGACAATAATAGTTTGTTTTTTAAGATCAGAAGCACAATACGTAAAAATAGGCAACAATGTGATGGTGGTCTGAGAGCAGACCGGCTTTGATGGGCTGTCGTGGTTTATGGCAGTGGCATCAGAGTCGTGGTGGAGAAAAAAGCACAAAGTAAAGGATGTACCGCGTTGTTAGATTTTAGGAATTTTGAAATGTTTATTTTTAAATGGTATGGGGTCTTTGTATAAAGCTGTCGCTTTTTGTTTAAAAAAATAAACAAAATGACATGGAAGTTGATATTGCTTGCCATGCCAACTGGTGTGAAAAAAAAAAACAAAAACTTAAAACCCGTCGTATGGGTATCACCACTCTATATTTAAATTCATTACCTCTAGATATGGTACATGCAGGAGGCCTAGAGCGCTCGAGTAATTAACTTCCTAAAAACCCACTCTAACACAAACCTTGGGGAAGAAGGGCATGCAAATCCCTGCAGGATAGTCAAAGGTCTGAAAAAAGATGGTACTTTATCGATATTTCTGGATCAAAAAAGAAGTGATTGTTATATTTTTGTTTTCGTGTGACTCACTTTATCGTACGTCAACTTTCATATTACTTGATATTCTATAATCTTCCTCTCCGTGTTGGGGTGAGGTTTCTCTCTTTGTCCTTGGCAGAGAGCTTCTCTCTTGGATTCGGTCTCTGACTTAGTCTGAAGAGGGAGGATGGAAAGTGAACTAGAGAAAATGTGGGCTTCCTTTAGCCTCACGGACACAGAAAAAAAAGTAGTAATTTTGTCTTCAGAAGCCATGCAAGAGTCCACGTTAAAAGGCGAAACGTGTCTCCTCTCCCAAGTGATAGTGGAAAAGCTAGTAAACAAGGAGGCTTTCAAAAAAACCATGACAGCAGCTTGGAAACTAGAAGGATGGATTAGATTCAAGGAAGTGGGTGAAAATAGAATGCTGATAGATTTCCAGTTGGAGAAAGACAAGGCAAAGGTGATGAAGGGCAGACCGTGGTCCTTCGATAGAATGCTAGTCTGCTTACAGGCTTTTGATGGCAACTCCCCTCCCAAGGAAATCCATTTCTCTTCAGAGATCTTTTGGGTTCAAATCCACAATATGCCACTGGCAAGCATGACAAAAGAAGTGGGCTTACAGATTGGTAAGGGTGTAGGAGAGGTACTGGAAGTTGAGGTAGATAGCAACGGCATGGGTTGGGGTCAATTTATGCGCATTAAGGTGGTAGTAAATCTAAACATTCCTCTGGCTCGAGGCAGATTCTTATCGGTTGAGGGAAGACAAATTTGGTTGCCTTTCAAATATGAAAGACTCCCATTATTCTGCTTTCAATGTGGTGTTATTAAACATGGTAATCAAGGGTGCACGTGGTCCTCTGGTAGGCTTCAGGATCCTGATGAGGGAAAGGCCCAATATGGCCCTTGGCTGCGTACCAATGTCCCTAGATTGGGAGGTGATCCGCAGAGGAAATATGGGGGTGTCCATTCTCAGCAGCCCCACCATGAACGGCAGCGGGAGTTTCCTGACGAAGGGTTGGAGAAGAAAAGTGCCAGCAAGGCACCAGCCGAACAGGAGCCAGGTCTGGCAAAGAGCAAGGAGCCTGTCAACTCCAAGGAAAATCACAGTACTTCCAATCTCTTTCCTTCGTTAGTCAAAGACTCAAATCTAGAGCAGGTGGTAAAAAGGGAAGTCAAACCAGGTTTTAAGGAAGATACGGCCTCTGCATCGATGGACTCATCAACAAAGTCTAATAACCCCAAGAAGTATGATGCTAAACAAGGGGAGACAGAAGTGATGGTCATGAAAACTGAGCACGTTATGGAAGACACTGATGTGATCCAGCTCCCGCAAAAAAAGGTATGGTCACTTTCTGAGCAGGTAACTTCAGTAGATAACTTTTTCAAAGACCAAATAAAGGCTCTGCAGGCCTCTAGAAAATCGGCTAAGTGGAAAAGAATGGCACGTGACAAGTTTCTTCATTCATCCTTGGCCACGGAAGATACTGCAATGGAAGGGGTAAGACCAGTGCCTCTAAAAAGAACAGGAACTGTTCTAAATCCTGAAGAAGGATCGCCTGGTGTTAACAAAAAAGCTAAATCCATAAACTTAAATGGCGAGAGTTTATCCCATTATGAAATGGTGGAGGCTGCTGAGCAGCCCCACCAACATCAATGAGTTGCCTGAGCTGGAACTGCCGGGGGCTTGGGAACCCCCGGACAGTAAGAGAACTCCACCATTTGGTGAAGACTAAGTTCCCCACTTTTATTTTCTTAATTGAGACTATATGCAATAGAGAGAAGGTGGAAGCAATTAGAGACAGATTGGGTTACGATTGTAGCTTTGTAATTGATTGCAAAGGCCTAAGTGGAGGCATAGCATTCATGTGGAAAAAAGATGTGGAAGCAAATCTGGTTTCCTACACTAGGCACCACATTTCATTGAGGATTACTGATCCAATAGTAGGGGAGGAGTGGGTGTTAACAGGCTTTTATGGACACCCCAAAACAGCTAGAAGACACGAGAGTTGGCAACTTCTCAGAGCTGTAAAACCTCCTGCTGGAGTGGCATGGCTTTGTGTTGGAGATTTTAATGAAGTATTGTTACAAGAGGAGAAATTTAGGGCAGCCTTAAGGCCCTGTTCACAAATAGAAGCCTTTCGAAGAGCTGTGGAAGATTGTGAAATCAGTGATTTAGGCTACAGGGGGATAAATTCACATGGAGAAATAATAGAGAGAACCAACAGTTTATTAAAGAGAGGCTAGATAGAGGGCTGGCCAACTCGAGATGGATAACCCTCTTCCCCTTTTATTATGTAACTAATGAGACAGCTCTATGCTCTGACCATAACCCCATTTTGATCAACATGGTCAAACAGATGCCCCTCGAGCCAAGAAGAGCCAAACCTTTCAGATATGAAGCTTGGTGGGCTTTAAGAGAGGAATGCAAGCAACTGGTTGAAGAGGAGTGGAAAAAACTCACTTTAGGCCCCCTCAATCTAGCTCAAGTGACAGGAGGTATTCTGAGATGTAAAGAAAAGTTAAAAGAATGGGCTAAAGGAAACTTTGGGAACTCTGAAAAATCCATTAACAGGAAGAGGGCTCAGCTAGCTAACATGCAGGAATTACAGAGGGGGGAAAAGGATGACAGATTTATAAACCTTAGAAAAGAATTAGAGGGGCTCTTGGAAGGAGAAAATGTAAGGTGGAAACAAAGGGCCAAACAGAAATGGTTGAAGGAAGGGGACAGGAATACTAAATACTTTCATCAGTGTGCAAACCAGAGAAGGAAGACCAATTTCATTCAAAAAATCACTAATGAAGGGGGAGAGACATTGACGAAACCAGAGGATATTGGAAGGGAATTCAACAAATTCTTCTCTAACCTGTTCTCTTCAGATAACCCGAGCGGAATTGAGGAATGCCTGCAGAACATGACACCAAAGGTGACAGAAGAGATGAACAGATTGTTAACTAAGGAATTCACAGCTGAAGATGTCAAGGATGCTGTCTTTCACATGAACCCCTTGACTGCTCCTGGACCTGATGGATTTCCCCCTACCTTCTATCAAGATCACTGGTCTTCAATTGGGCCAGACATTACTAAAGCTGCTCTCTATGTTCTGAATGAGGAGGGATCGATTTCTGAAGCCAATGAAACCTTTATTGCTCTGATTCCTAAAAAGAAATTCCCTACGAAAGTGACTGAATTCAGGCCAATTAGCCTTTGTAATGTTCTATACAAAGTTATCTCAAAAACAATTGCTAATAGACTAAAGCAAATTCTCCCTGAGGTAATATCACCTTATCAATCAGCATTTGTACCTAGCCGACTCATTACAGACAATATTATAGTTGCATATGAGACTTTACACACTATGCACAGCAAGCTAGCAGGGAGAGAAGGGTACATGGCCTTGAAACTTGATATGAGTAAGGCATATGATCGCGTAGAGTGGAGTTTCCTAAGAGCTGTCATGAGGAAATTGGGGTTTGCTCAGAAATGGATTGAGCTGATTATGAAAGGGGTGGAATCGGTTTCTTATT
Source organism: Pterocarya stenoptera (assembly GCA_003123785.1). Classification (NCBI taxonomy): domain Eukaryota; kingdom Viridiplantae; phylum Streptophyta; class Magnoliopsida; order Fagales; family Juglandaceae; genus Pterocarya; species Pterocarya stenoptera. Next base: position 864,693 of record QEOT01005325.1, on the reverse strand, counting down.
CTATTCTAGTGAATGGCATCCCCTTACCTCTCTTCAAACCATCTAGAGGAATAAGACAAGGTGATCCTCTATCACCTTATCTCTTCCTCTTGTGTGCTGAAGCTCTATCTTCCCTAATGAGCCATGCTGAACTATCTGGTGCTATTAAAAGTGTACCTATTAAAAGAGCAAACTTCATATTAATCACCTCTTATTTGCAGATGACAGCTTACTGTTTTGTAGGGCCAATTCTCTTGAATGGAGCAGGCTTATCTATATACTTGACAAGCATGAAAAAGCCTCTGGCCAAAAACTCAATAAAGACAAGACATCCATCCAATTCAGTCGGAATACTCCCAAGGAAACCCAAGACTTGGTGCTGGAAATAGCAGGTGTTAAGTCAAGGCTATCCCATGAATGCTACCTAGGCTTACCTGCCATAATTGCAAGAGATCGAGCCAAGGCTTTCGGATCCATCCTAGATAAAGTCAGGCAAAGAATTAGCAATTTTAAGGTGAAGTTCCTGTCACAAGCAGCTAAGGAAGTTCTTTTGAAAGCTGTGGTGCAAGCTCTACCTACCTACAGCATGTCTGTGTTTAAACTTCCTATATCTCTGATTAAGAAGCTTAACAGAATTATGAACCAGTTCTGGTGGGGTCAACAAGAGCTTCACAAGAAAATACATTGGATCTCTTGGGACACGATGGGAATGTCAAAGGCAAGAGGGGGCCTGGGGTTCAGAGAATTGGAAGACTTTAATGTGGCATTATTGGCCAAACAAGGATGGAGGTTGCTGCAAGATCCTCATTCCTTAGCAACTCAGGTCCTAAAACAAAAGTATTATCCCAAAGATCATTTTTTCCTAGCTAAACTGGGAAGCAAACCCTCTTTCATATGGAGAAGCATATTGGCAGCCAGAGGTTTAGTAGAAAAGGGAACATACTGGAGGGTTGGCAATGGAAGGGATATCAAGATATGGTTAGACAAATGGATCCCAAACTCGAGTACAATGAGGGCTCAGGGTAATGCCAACTCAGAGATTCAACTGGCCACTGTTAATGAGTTGATCAATCCAGAGACAAACCAATGGAACATGGATCTGGTAAGGAACCTCTTCTCTAATGATAGTGCAGGGAAGATTTTGCAAATACCAATCAGCTGCACAAACAAGCCAGACAAGTTAGTTTGGAAAGGGACAGCTACGGGACAATTTATTGTGAAAAATGCCTATCACTTCCAAAAAGACCTAAGGATTCAAGCTAAGGGCCAGGCTTCAGTTTCAAATGAGCGGGGGAAACTATGGTCTGTTCTCTGGAAACTCAAAATCCCTCCAGCTGACAGAATATTTGTTTGGAGAGCATGCCGAGAAGGCTTACCCACAATGCTGAACCTCTTTAAGAGAAAGCTAGTCGAGGCTCCCAAGTGCCCCATTTGCCTTGCTGAAGAATCTGTTATTCATGCTATTTGGTATTGCCCAGCTGCACGGGATGTATGGAGTATGTGCTCGAAACAGATTCAAAAATGTGCAGTCTGGAAGGCTAACTTTCAGGACCTGTTTGATCACTTTTGCTCTAGTTTCGACCAGGAGAAGGTGGAGGAAATCTCAATAGTGGCAAAAAGGATATGGCAGAGAAGGAACAAGCTCATTTTCCATTCAGTGTTCCAGCATCCAAAGAAGGTTTATAAGCAAGCTCATACAACATTGAAGGAGTTGGCGGAAAGCAAAACCAAAGTGGCCCTGCCAAGGAATGAAGCAAGCAGACAGATACTAGAATGGACTCCACCACCTGCAGAGTTCATCAAGGCCAATTGGGATATAGCCACAGACAAGCTAAGGGATCGAATAGGGATTGGCATAATCTTGAGGGATAGTGCTGGAGTAACGGTGGCCTCATCAAAAACTAACAGATGCCTTCAACATGACCCTCTACTTGCTGAAGCTATAGGAGCATTGCAAGCTACTAATCTCTGCCTTAGACTGGGTTACCCTAATGTTATGCTAGAAGGGGACTCCCTCCGAGTAACTCAAGACATTCTCAAGACCATGGTGAATATATCTAGTTATGGAATGGTGATAGACGACATTAAAGACAAGCTGCATGGTTTCTCTAATTGGGCAGTTAATCATGTAAAGAGAGAGGTTAATCACCTTGCTCACTCATTAGCCAAATCGGCCTTAGTTGATACAAATGTTTATGTAATCGGGCATGAAGACCCAGACTATGTCTCTTTTCAAGTTAGTCAATGAAAGCTAGTTTTATTCTCAAAAAAAAAAAAATATATTACTTGATATTCATGCCCATGACTCCAACTTTTGTCGGGCAAAGTTTCGACCACCGAAATTAGTCAGTGTCAGGTCGTCCTATTGATCTTATAATCCTTATCAACTTTGCATGTGTTTTAATTTATTTAATTTCATTTTGGATAAAATCACACGTAAAAGTTTTTATTTATGTTTTTATTTGAATATAAAGTCATTTATAGATCAGTTTCTTTTCTCAAATATTGAATTCTTTAATCAGACAAACACGCTAACACGGGAGAAACTACAAAAAAAAAAAAAAAAAAAAAAGTTGTTAAGAATAATAACTGATCTGACCGGGACTATTATATTAACAGTTAATCCATATCCGCTAGAATATGCAGCGTCAGATTTAGGTGAGACAAATGCAGTCTTCCAATTTCCATCTTTTTATTTTTCTTAAACTCTCTCTAAATATCAAATGCTCCCTACCGACTTCCTTTATCTCTTCAATGTTACCATCACTTACATTAATATGGTCCTCAAGAATTTTACGTACACGATATTCTTTGCTACTCAGAAAATATCCATTGCTAGGTTTCTAACAGTTTTAGGTCTGTCGAAGTATAATTACTATAAAGGGAAGTATTCATGGTCTAAATACCCAAAAGTTCCCGGCACCATTGACATTGACATGATCCATTGGTTTGTATTTGCTGAATATATGACTGGTTTGTATGTATTGATACAGATTGACACCCATTGGTTTACATGTCACTACAAGAAATTTTACTTTTAGGGACGAAATTAGTTAGGGACGAACTAAATTTCGTCCCTAAAAGTCATTTTTGGAGACGAATTTTTCATTTCGTCTCCAAAACTGCCTGAGATACAAAATTCGTTCGAACAGAAAAATACCCATTCGAACGCAATATTTTGTGACGAAACAAATCGTCTCAAAAAAAAAAAAACGTTCGAACGGGAAAAAAAATATTCGAACAACCAACTAATGTTTGTTCAATAAGTAATATTGGCAGGAAATTAATTTTATTTTCCCGGGACAAGTTAATAACCGTACGAACTTAAATTTATTGCTTCGAACAGACCTTTTTTCTATTAATTTGTTTATCATCATTAATTTGTACATATATTTTTAATTTTCTTTTTCCGGGGAAAGTGATTTCTTTTATGTTAAATTATATAAATATAACTTTAAAGGTAGTATAATTTTTTATACTATCATGAACGACAAGTAAAATGAAAAAAATAAATAAAGTAGCAAACACGAGAAATAAAAACCATTCATTAATTACATCTCAACTATATAATGTTCAATACAATATAAAAAAGTAAAATAATAACTAAAACGACTATTTGCTGCTAAGTAGATCAACATCCTCTCGTAACATTTTAATCTGTCCATCCAAATCCCTAAGCTTCTCCATGATGGGCTCAACGAACTCAACAAATAGAGCTCGTACCTGATCCAAAGTAGCCCCAGGAGGCTGTCTCTCAACAGCGGCAGTAGTAGTAGAAGCTGGATCGGTGGGCGGGGCACTAGGCTGTCCTGGTGCAGTCTTCCGCAAGTGCCCCTCGCTCTTGCTGAATGTGATCTTGTTAAGGGGCCCCATCTGTGACGACCTCCGCTCAGTCGCAGACACTGTAGCCCCTGATCGGAGTAGGAGGTTAGATATCAGTAGTGCAAATGGTAGACTACCTCCACTTACATAGCGTGACTCCGATCGGATGCGGTAGAAGAAATATAAGGCCAGATCAATGGGG